>JAYEVI010000552.1:0-100000 GCA_036346575.1 Dendrocalamus sinicus
ATGTGGGCATGTTGCTGTGGGTTCCAGACTTGATCAATGATGCATGCTCTCTATCTCTATTATCGTCGGCGTCGATGCACGTTAAAATTAGGGTGAGATTTTTGGCTTTTGCTTATGAAGATTTATGGCTGAAAATTTTAAATTCTATTTTATTCGTAAAGGACAGCATGTAGAATTTAGTATAGTTTATGTTATAATCTACCTGTAGATCTCTCTTAAAAAAACACATAGTAGAAAAGCTAGTTATTATAATAGCAAGCTGAAAAACTAAAGTCCAAGTGGTGTCGATCCCATCCTAGATCCATCCTTCCTGCATGCAGAGAGACGCTTGTGCTCATCGTTTATAACCGGGGCACGCTAGCGTGCATGTTCAATAAAAAAGCATGTGTATGAGACCTTGTATCTTTGTAAAATGTTCAGCATATGTAAGAGGTGCATACATGTGAGTGGTAAGTGAGACGTGAGTACCTAAAAAACGAGAGAGCTTGTATAGTTAGTGCATTGCAAGGTCTGCATGTTTTCCTGTTCGAATTGCTAAAATGATATGCATGTCGCATTGGATCGAAAACGCCTCTGCATGCAGATCGACAAAGGCCCATGTTGTAGGGGTGACCCCACCTAAACCCAGCAGGCCTGGTAGGAGGTTATAAGGCCCAGATAGGCTATGTGTAATGACATAAGTGCCCCCAGAGGGGATAACCAGATGTAAGGGTATAACTGTAAAAGCATTCCTCATGTGTACATATATATGGATACAGGCCGTAGGGAGAGCCCGAAGGGGCCATCACTCATCTCCCTCACTCTCCACTATCATCTCTCTCTGTTTGAGTCAGTAGCCACAACAGGTTAGGCGCCGTCGTCGTGGGGAGCGACAGAGTAAGCCCAAACCGAAAAGGATGGCAGAAAAAAGCCGTCGCGCGGGCGCGAAGGAAAGAAGGCGGCCGGGCGGGCGCATGAGTACGAGTGCTTTGCATCGGCGCGGCGGCGCGGGTGGCGGCAGCGCGGTGGCCAAGGCGTCGGCGTTCGCGGTGGCGACCAACCCGTCATCGCACCGCGGCCCGACCGACCACCGTTGCGGCGGCGAACCCCGTGGTCGAAGCGTCGACGCCCAGTGCGGTGACAACCCGCCGCGCGGCGCGGCGGCAGCCGACCTCGCCGCCCCGCTGCAACCCTCGCCGTGCGCGGACCGGCGATTCAAGGTAGCCACACGGAGTGATCGGCAGCTCGGGAGCTCGCGGCGCGGTCGTGCGCGCCGATCCGTCCGTTAGGCGTACAGCGACCCGCCGCCTGGCGGTGAAAGCGCCGCGGCGGCCCTCAGCGTTCGGCGGAGCTGGGGATCTTCGCGGGCTGTCCGAGACATACAAGAGGCTCGGAGCCAACAGGCGCGCCGCGGTGGTCGCGCTGAGCCCACGCCGGAAAGGGCGGATAGCCGCGGCGCCCCACATCGGCCGCATCCATTGCGGCGCGTCGATCGAGTCCCCACTTTGGCGGGACTTGAGCAAGTGGCGTGGCAAGACTTCAAATACCCCAGCGTCGCCGAGCCCTACAAAGGTGACACGGACCCCGCGAGTTCGTGCGCGCGGTACGAAACCATGTCCGAGGGCGCGGGCGAAGATGACACCACAAAGCGAAGGACTCCCCTCGCGTTGCGGAGTGGCGCTCTCACGGTTTTTACCATAGAGCCGAACTCCATCTACGGCGTGGGAGCGCGATCGCGACCGCCTTCATAACAACTTTCAAGGAAATTATGTCGGCGGGTCGGCGGACCAACTCTTCTGTCAGCGAAGCCCTCGGAGAAGCTCGGGACTACTTGGCGCTTCGCGAAAATCGTTGTCAAGTCAAAGGCGTTAATGAAACCACCATTGTCAATGCGGCCATCACGGGGCCTCGCCCGCGAGCGATGGCGAGTACAACGCAAGGAAGCCAATTAAAGCGGTGACGAAGTTGTTTGACAAAATGGAGGAATACGCCAGAGCGAAAGAGGGCGCGCGGCGAAGGCAAGGTGGCGACTCAGACATCAACGGGCGGGCCTCGGCAAAGCGAAGATCCGCGGGGCGGTTCTTGAAGGAAGCGTGGCGTGAGTCGTCGGAGATGCGCCCGGCGCGAGGAGGCCCGCACTGAGTCGTCCGATAGGCCCAAGAGTGGCCGCCAGAAGTCGCGGCGAGGCCGTCCTCGACATCGGCGGTCAGACGGCGCTCCCCACGGCCGGGCGGTCGGGGCGCGGCGGGAACGCGGCGTGGCGGGGCGCGACGATAAAGGCCGTGGGATTATGGCGACCAACAGCGGGCGTGGTGCGTAGTCCACGGCGCGGCAACCACGACACCGCGACGTGCACCTCTATCGCGGCGCTCGCGAGCGTCACGAGGCGAGGAATCTGAAGCACGTCCGCCCGTGGTGGCTCACATACAGACACCCGTCGAAGCCCGTGCACATCCGAGCACTGGGCGCAGCCCATGAGGTCTCGCGGATTGAGCCCGTCACGGCAGCCCGGAGGGCTTTACGCATTTACGAGCTCGAGGCCACCACCGAAGGGTTATCGCGTCATCTCGGGGCTCCTCGTTGGAGTTTGTCTCGGCGCAGCGGCGGAAGGCCTACGTGCGGAGGCTACACCACGTGGCGGCGTATCGGCCACGTGCACCGCCGGTGGGCACAACATGAGTCACGTTCACCGCCCGGCGCGGCGTGGAGCTTCCACCACGACCCCACAGTGCGTCGGGTCGTAATAGCGGGATGCGATGTGGGGCGCGCCGGTTGATGGCGGCGGTTCGCGAACATTCTGCTTCGCGGTAGCCTTCGGATGGGGATCCCCGAAGTCGCCTCGGCCCATCGGGAGTCCGCTGCAAGGCTTTGGAGGACAACCCCTCACGCGCTCGGCAAATATGCCCGCAAGTCTCCTTCGGCCAGTGGCAACAATGAAAGCATCGAAGGCGCCACATTCGGCGTCGTTGACCTCCATACCCATACAATGCCATATTGGGCGTCAATCCTCAACGCCGGCGCACGCGCATCACAGCTATTTATGCATGAAGCTTCCGGGCCGCGAGCCGTCATTACCGTTAGGCGACGAGGACATGGCGGCGTATCGAGCACGGCACCAAATGTCCGTCGCGCGGGCAGCGGCATACCTAGGGACCGACACCGCCGTGCGAAGCACACAGCGGCACCGAGGCGACCCGCAAGCCTGCCGATAGTGCGATTACTAGAAACTCGGCGCGGCGGCGCAAGCGGTTAGTAAACCCCCTCCTATGTAATCGCTCACCCGCGCAAGCGGGAATGTAATAAAGTTTCATTTTGTCGCCAACCTATTACATTTGTGCAAAAATACGGCGAGCATGCGCGGAGGCCTCGCCCGCGCGTGTGCTCGCGATATAAAACAAAACGCGCGTTCGCGTGTGCACTCTCGTAGCGAGTGCGGGTATGAGTATAAACCAAAGACGCTGCGTTCGCGTGTGCACTCTCCGTAGCGAGGTGCTGGTATGATATAAACCAAAGCGCCGTTCGCGTGTGCACTCTCGTGGCAGTGCGGGTATGAGTATAAACCAAAGAGCGCCGTTCGCGTGTGCACTCTCCGTAGCCAAAGACACGAGCATGAGTATAAGCGAAGGCGCTGCGTTCGCGTGCACTCTCCGTCAAAGACACGGGCATGAGTATAAACAAAGGCGCTGCGTTCGCGTGTGCACTCTCCGTCAAAGACACGGGCATGAGTATAAGCGAAGGCGCGCGTTCGCGTGTGCACTCTCCATCAAAGACACGGGCATGAGTATAAATGACACTCTCGAGTATAAACAAGACGCGGACCTCGCGCCGCGCGTGGACCGTCCTTGTGCATACTCTCGAGTATAAATAAGACGCGGATGTTCTCCTGCGCACTCTCGAGAGTGTAAACAAGGCGGACCTCGCGCGCGCCGGACTTCGTCCTGTGCGTACTCTCGAGTATAAATCAGGCGTGGGCGCCCGATCCCACGCGAATCTTGCGCGGCCGCCAATCGCGCACCTTGGCGCGTTGAGGCTCGCCTTAGCACACCACAGGGCGACGCGGGGTGCTATGAAAACCAACTCGGGAGTTCCGAGTACCGGCGTTGCGCGCGGTAGGCTGGCCCCAGCGCGCGCCGCGTGGTATATGCGATACACACAGAGGCTACCCCACCTCGGGGTGAAGTGCGAGGTCGCCGCTACGCCGATCCACGTGACTCTAAACAAATCGTGTGCAGAGGTCCGCCCGCACACGATAGTCCACGCGACTCTAGCGGTCATGGTGCGGAGGTCACCTTCGCACACGATAGTCCACGCGACTCTAAACAAGTCGGGGTGTGGAGGTCGCCGCATACGCTAGTCGCGTGACTCTAAACAAGTCGAAGTGCGGAGGTCCGCCGCACACGCTAGTCCACGTGACTCTAAACAAATCGTGTGTGCGGAGTCCGCCGCGCTGCACGATCCACGTGACTCTAAACAAATGCGTGGTGCGAGGTCGCGCCGCACACGCCAATCCACGTGACTCTAAACAAATGCGTGGTGCGAGGTCCGCCGCACACGCCGATCCACGTGACTCTAAACAAATGCGTGGTGCGGAGGTCCACCGCCGCACACGATCCACGTGACTCTAAACAAATGCGTGGTGCGGAGGTCCGCCGCACACGATAGTCCGTGACTCTAAACAAGTAAGTGCGGAGGTCGCCGCACACGCTAGTCACGTGACTCTAAACAAATCATGGTGCGGAGGTCGCGCCGCACACGATAGTCGCGCGACTCTAAACAAATCGTAGTGCGAGGTCCGCCGCACCACGATAGTCCACGCGACTCTAAACAAAGTCGAGTGCGGAGGTCCGCCGCACACGCTAGTCCACGTGACTCTAAACAAGTCGAGTGCGGAGGTCCGCCGCCGACACGATAGTCCGCGCGACTCTAAACAAGTCGTGGTGCGGAGGTCCGCCTTCGCACACGCTAGTCCACGCGACTCTAAACAAGTCATTGTGCGGGGGTCCACCGTCGCATGCGCCAGGCTACGGACTCTAAGTAGGTCGTAGTGTCAACAACTGCCGCCGCACGCGCTAGCTCCACGGAGTACTCAGCGCGAACCCTCGCGGCGCATTGGCACCGAGCGACGAGCGGAGGCGGCGCTCGCGCAGTCACACCAACGGAGAATTTGGAAGGTGGGGATCTCGGCTCCGCACAGTATGACCATGCATGCCCTAATCATCAGGAGATCTATATATCGGGAAAATCTTCCAAGTACATAGGCCCGACTACATCCTTGCCGCTCTAAGTAGCTATTCGGCAGGCTCGTCCTTAACACGCGATAAGGGCGGGGTTCCATGAAGAAGGTCGGCCGCCCAAAAGTCCAGCGACTCTTGACCCTTCGCCGCGTCGAAGCGTCGCCAGAGTCGCCTGGTCGCGCAAGAAGTCGACCCCAGCAAGGAAGCTGCCCGGGACATAGGCGAAAGTCAGAATGCATGAAGCAAGCGTGTACTCCATTCACAAAAGGAGGGGGCATTACAACGTATGCCTACACCCAGGCACCACGGTGTCACACCTGTGAGTTCCCGGCACCTTCGGAGGCCTCAGCGCCGCCCTCGTCGCGTCGAGGGACCCCGTCGAGAATCGGCGAGGCTCCCTCCCGTAAAGTGACTTCCGGAGTTCAACCCGCGCAGCGTCTGCTCCGGCGTAATCCTAGATTTGTTCATAAAGGGCGTGATGGCGGCGGCGAGCGGGCGGCAAGCCGGACATCACCCCGGCCGCCGTCATCTCCAGTGAGGTCTTCCGGCGGCGGCGTGTGTGCAACCGCGATGTTGCGAGCGCGCACACTAGGCATGCCGATGTGTACGCTGCAGATGGTTGCCGAAAAGTCGTCGCGGCCCGCGCGGCGTTGGCGGCGGCCCGAGGCCGGAGAGTCCGCAACAGCCCTCGGGCGGCGTGATGCGGCACCTTGGCCACAAGCCCTTGGAGATGGCTTTCCAGTGCTTGCATGGCATCCCATGCAACCACCGAAGCCTCGCCAAGCGTCCGATCACGCTCCGATAGAGCCAGGGCGAGTTCGCCTTTTTCCTTCTCTAGCGAGGCGACCTGTTGCAGAAAGTCATCCCGCTCTGCCGCAAACTCCCGCTACACAACCTCCGCGGCCGACCCCCGTGCGGACGCAGCAAGCCCTTCGGCGTGCGCGCTTCGCCGGCACCTCGCCTCCGGTGGCGGTCACGCGCGCCACAGGCGGAACGGGCTCCCGAGGCCTC
The DNA here is from genome assembly GCA_036346575.1 of Dendrocalamus sinicus. NCBI lineage: Eukaryota > Viridiplantae > Streptophyta > Magnoliopsida > Poales > Poaceae > Dendrocalamus > Dendrocalamus sinicus. The sequence goes on from JAYEVI010000552.1 coordinate 6,225, forward strand.
GCGTAGCTCCTCCTCGGCGGCCCGCAGCCTATCCTCAAGCGCCCTTTGGGCACGAGTATAGGCCGTTTGCAAGGCTTGCCCCAGCATAAGCGTCTGTACAATGGAAAGACTTAGCAAGCTCGGCCGGCCCAGGCGGGATCGTATGAGTACTTACCCTCACCCCAGACACCTCGAAGGCGTCCCGAGCGCCCGCCCGTGAGGCTGCGGCACTGGCGGTCGGCGCTAGTAGCCGCGTCATCCACAATTCCGTGCCACGCCCTCGGCGTCTCGGGAGGCACGAAGTGCGCGGCTCACATGCGCGAGGTCCGTGTTCAGCCAGGCGCTCCTCCTCGGGATGGCGACACGCAAGCGAGGATGCGGATGAGCACCGCAAAGCGCACAAGAATACACGAGGTAAGCTAAGCCACCCTACCCGGTGCGAGCGGAGGCTGCGGGACCCGCCCCTATCACGAGCAGGCGGCGGTGGCGTGAGCCCCGCGGCGTGGTCCCGCGGTGGCGAAGCCTCGCGTTCGGCGGCGGCGACCGTTCACCGCACGGCAGGCGGCATGGTCACGGGCCGAGAGGGCGCATGCCGCAGGTCTTCGGCATCGCGCCGAGTCCCACAAGCCGATGCCCGTCGCCACGGCGAATCCCGCGGCGTCGGTGGAGCTCGGGCGCACACTGCCGCTAGCCGGGCGGGCAGCGCGACACCGCCCAAAGATCGCCGCCGGAGGCTCCCGCGGCCGCGGCACCGAGGCGAAGGTTCGCCGTGGCGATTTTGCGGCGCCTCGATTTCTGCTGCTGCTGTTGGGGAGCGGCGTACGGTTTCGCGCTCCCCGGGGCGTACGGCACCAGGCCAGGTCGGCTCCACCTCAGCATCGCCCGGTCGCCGCGGGTTCCGTCTCGGCGATTTCGGCGGCGAGACTTCCTCTCCGTTTGCTCATGGCGAACCCGCCGTCGGCGCTCGCGAAGATCCCTCGCCTCGGCGTCGCGCCATCAAGCTTTGAATCGGCGCGCCGCCGATCCCGACTCGCGTCTGCCGTGCCCTCGGAAGCACCAGCGATAGCGAGCAGCATTTGCCGCGAGCACGGCACGCAGCGCCCGCTCGGCCCCTCTTACGAGGCGGCACCTTCTTCTTCTTCTTCGCTGCACCGTCGTCGGGCGACACGGTCCAGCACGGCAAGGCCCGTGGCCTCGCACACACGATTTGTCGCCTAGCCCGCCTCGGCGATAGCGACCTTGCGGCCGCCGTGCTCCTGCCGGTATGCGGCCCCGGGAATCTGCGCGGCTTGCTCGCCTCCTCCAAGCAAATCCACGAAAAGGAGATAGCATCGCATATAACGCATTCGCGTGAACAAAGGAGAGACGCGATCGAGGCTTACGAGAGCCCCGGGCGCCGGCGACAAGCGGTCGATGGCGAAACATTGTCATCTCGGCGCTTCGGCGGCAAGGCGCCCGATCGCGGCAGCGGTGCCACGCGTACATCACGTACTCTTGGCGAGGTCACGCATGTTGAAGCGGCGGCCACGCCTATGGCCGTCGGGGCCTCCTTTGTCCTCATCGTCGGCGTCCGCCGGGCGAGGGCTTGAACGCGATCGATCGGCTGTGCACTCAAGGCGCTCCGCTCTCCGCGGTGGTAGAACCACCGCTTCATCGATAGGACTCCCACTTCCGCGAGTGGAGTTCGCGGGAAAACTTCTGCAAGTCGGACGAAAAATAAAGGTGACGCCGGCGGCTCGGCGTCCCTTCCTTCCGATCCTTGGGCCGCACCGTGCCTCGTGAAGGTGGGCGAACAACGAGGCGGCCAGCCAGCCGCGCTCCAGCGCAAGGCCCGGCTGTACACCTGGCGGCCACGCGGCGTTGGGTCGGTTGCGCCCGGCTCGGCCGAAGGTCCGCGACGTCGCCACGATACCGCCGCCGGGATCGGGCCCGCATCGAAAAGGCAGCGAATCGACCGCCCGACCTCTCGGGATGCGGCACCGTCTCGTCGGCGGGCAATCGTACCTCTGGCGCTCGGACGACTTCCCGCATGCGAAACCCTTGGATCGTCTTTCGGTCACAAGAGGGCCTAGTTCGCGGAGAAGCGTGCCTTCCTCCTCCGCCACCAACCATTCCTTGTCCGCGCCGCGGTCACGTTCTTGGGCGTGTACTTCACCTCAACGGCCGAAGACCACGGCGGATGCGCGGACACCACCCGCGACCACGCTTGCCATCGAGCGCCATTGCTTCTCTGGGAAAGAGGATAGCGGCGAAGGATACTATGCGACTATGGAAGGTGCGGCAAGCAAGAAGGGGGCGTGCAACTGCGGGGGTGCGGTCACGAGGGCTACTTTAGGCCACCTCGCCCCAATACCGAAGCGGCGCGACGGTCCGCGCGACGGGGCGTGACGCGATCGTACAAATGCCGTCGGCGCAATTCCCCATACCCAAAGCCGAAAAGCCACGACCACAAGTGCCAAGGGCCGTCACAGACGAGCGCTCCCTAGCCGTCATTAAAGGCGCACTAATGGGCGAGGATCTGCAACCTTCATTGCGCCATTCATCGCCGCCCGTGTCCCCTCGCCTAGGAAGAGGCGGCGCGCAGCACGCAACCATCCACATCCCGCCGCGCACGGTCATAAGCCGCCACGTGCCACATGCGCGCGGTCGGTCGCATGGTATGGGAACCTAACCTGGCGAGGCCGGGGCGGCGATCGAGAACGCTTTACGGCGCAGACCGCATCGCGAGATCTCAAGTCACCGCCGCAGCGTGGCGGTGTTCGCAATGCGATGTCGCGCTCGTGCCACCGTTCGAAGGTGGGGGCGGGCGCGCCGCTCACTCAGCTGGCGCCCGGCTCGCGCCACCGTTCGAAGGTAGGGGCGGGAGCGCGCGTCTACTTCAGCCAGCGCGCCGCTCCCTGCCGCCCGTTCGAAGGGTAGGGGCGGAGCGCGCGCGTACGCCAGCGGCGCGGCTCGCTGCCGCCCACTCGAGGGGTAGGGGGCGGGCGCGCGTCTACCGGCCGGCGCTAGCTCGCGCCGCCGCTCGAAGGTGAGGCGGAGCGCGCGCGTCTACCGGCAGCGCCGGCTCGCGCCACCGCTCGGTGGGGGCGGAGCGCGCGTCTACCGGCGAGCGCCCGGCTCGCTGCCACCGCTCGAGGTGGGGGCGGAGCGCGCGTGTCCTACCGGCGAGCGCCGGCTCGCGCCACCGCTCGAGAGTGGGGGCGGAGCGCGCGCCTACCGCGCGGGCGCCGCAAAGGCGAGGTCTTGTCGCAAAGTCTACCTCGTTCTCCTTAACGGGCCACCTACGGTTGCATCAACATAAAGGTAATGCGGGCGGGCTCCATCAGAACACCGATCAGGTAGGTCTGTTAAGAAGAACAGAGCAAACCTGCCGTCGCTGCGAGCGCGGCGCAATGGCGGGAAGCGCGGTGGCTATCGATAACCGTGCGCGACCAAGCTCCGAGAAAAATGGACCTCATACGTGCATCAACATCCCCAAGCGCTCAACGCGTCACGGGAATGTTGATGCGGGAAGGCCCATTTAGGAGCAGACTTCTATCACAATACATGCGGGAACAACGCCGCACAGTGCCGTATATACCCCATCATCGGGAAGCCAACCGGCGGAAGTCCAATCGGCGAAGTCCAACGCCGGAGTTCGCGTCGCATTAATGGTCACGATGCCTCAAGGCCCGCGCGCGCCGCCGCCGCCGCCACGTGGGCGGCGGAAGAGCGGCGTCGCAGCGCGTCCCTTACCGCAAGGCACACTGCGGCGGCTCACGGCCCGCTACGCTTATCTGCGGCTGGTGCAACGCCCGGCAGCGCGTCTACCGGCTAAGCGCCGGCTCGCGCCACCGTTCGAAGGGTAGGGGCGGGCGTCGCGCGTCCGCCGGCTGGCGCTTACTCGCCGCCACCCGTTCGAAGGGTAGGGGCGGCGCCGCGTCTGCCTGTGCCGGCACGGCTCGAGTCAAGTTCGGAAAAGTTCCACGAGCGCGAGGACGGAGGGCCAAAGGACTCGGCAACATGGCTTCGGCCTGTGAAGCCCTTTACCATGAGAGGCTCTGTTGTAGAGTGGCCTCACCTAAACCCAGCGAGAGGCTGGTAGGAGGTTATAAGGCCTAGGATAGGCTATGTGTAATGACATAAGTGCCCGGAGGATAACAGAATGTAAGGGTATAACTGTAAAAGCACTCCTCTTGTGTACATATATATGGATACAGGCCTGGGGAGAGCCCGAAGGGGCCATCACTCATCCCCCTCACTCTCCACTACCATCTCTCTCTGTTTGGTCTGTAGCCATAACAGCCCATTTTTTGTTGCTATTTTTAGAACTGAAGGATCAGTTGGTTAGTGTCTATCTAAGCCTACTACGCTGCCTGCCAATGGTTTGCCTGATCTTTATGGATAACATGCCCTACTGCTTTTGGAAGTTTCAAGTCTGGTCCTTGTAAGCATTGTTAGTCCAAGCTGGCAGTTCGGGGATATAACGAATCCCACGAAGTACCCTAGATTGAGATTTCGAACTGTTTACATAAGGCACTGTAGGTATTTTTTTTCAAATTTGATTCTAAATATCTATTTTATAAATTTAATCCTCTTTCAAGCTCAGTAACTATAAGCCTATGACACAACAGCAGCATAGAATTTGCCAAATCACCAGAGCTCAGCAGTGACCTACCGAGCAACTGTGCCTCGGCAGTTTCCTGCCGTGCTTGCACAAAGCGGCAGTGGCCGCATGATTAGTATTAATGTGCATGATTAGCATTTAATATCAAACATTGTTAATGCTAATTAATTGCTAATCAAAATGCTATTTGCTCAACGACATCCTGTCACCCCTTCATGAGCACGATAGGTATGAAGCTAGATTTATAAAAACAGATGTCTGGATGTCAAATTTAAAAAATTACTATAGCGCCATTGTGAACAGTTCAGATATTTTTCATGGCACTAAGAGGGGTAAGGATGTGTTTGACATCGCAGTGACTTTTTTAAAAGTACGTATTTTATTTAACCAAGTTCTGACTGATATATAACCGCTTTCTTATAAGAATAACAATAATAGTTTACTAGAGTCAATAAAGATTCAGCATAACTAACCGTACGAACATATGTATATGAAAATGATATTGTGCTACTAGGAGTACGTACTCCCTAGTCTGGCCATCATGCGAACATATTTACCTTAGAGCAGCCACGCACCGGGGTGGTATACATACCACCCCTGAAAATGTGCACTACCGCCTAGATGCTCTTATATACTCGTATACTACACGTATACACCTTCGGTTGTACAAGATACTCGTTACATTGTGAGATACAGTATAGGAAGTAACTACTCCTATGGATCGAAAAAGTGCTTCATATATAGACACACACATGTATATACAGATGGGAGAATATATAGTGCTAAAAGTCTATTCAGTGCTAAAATGCTAAAACTTTTCCAGAGCCATCTGATCCAGCCTATACGGCTCGGATCGAGAAGGGTGGAATCCTCCCACTTCACTTAATCAATCTTTTACAAAAAAACCCCTACATAGGTTATTTTTTCAATAATATGCTCCTCAGCCATCTCTCCTCTCTTCAATTCGATCATGTACTCCTCCTGGCCTTTCGCCTCCCTCCTCCCCAGCATCGTCCTTCCCAGCTCCTCGGCCCCCTTCCCCAACGCCGCCTCCCAGGCCCCGTTGTCCCCCGGCTCCTCTCGGCCCCGGCGCGCACCTCGGCTCCCTCCCTGGCCCTTGGCGATGCCCCGCCTCCCCAAGCACCAACATCGCCCACCTGTCCAGGACTTATGTGGTCAATGTCTAGTTGTATCGGAAAATTTGTAGCTTTTTGTATGGTCGATTTGTTGTGGGATTTTTGAAGTTGGAGATTTGTGTGATCGATGAAATATGCTATATTCTGACTGTATTTTATTCAAATTCAGACTGAATGAATAATGTCAAATATGCTACATTCTGTCATATCAAATTTCGGATTCCAGATGTTACATTTGGTTCTCTCCTGCTTGCTTCTGTTCTTCTATGCGTGCAAACCTATATCTATTATCTATACTGTCTGAACTATTCCAAATAGCAATGCCTCTTTTGTACTGTTTTATGCATCATGCATCTTCTATCCGTGTCGTTCTTTACATTTTACAGTCTGTCTGAGCCTTATTATTATCTTTAACCGGCATTTAGTTTGTCTAAATTTAAAAAAGTTATCAGAACCATATAAATTAGATCAATCTAACTGTCACTTTAATCATCACCTATCTTAAACATGTGTTCATTCATTTTTCGCTTCAGTTGTTAAAATTGATCAGCTACTAATTAATGATACTACTTTGCACTTGCTAGTTATTATCAAATAAAAAAATAATAATGTTACGGGGTCTCATACAACACCCTTACGTGCCTTCGCGCTATCGCAGTATAAGGGTGCCTTTGGTTGGGCTTTTGAAAACTGCTTTTGCTTCTAAAAAGTCAAAAGCCAACCAAAGAGGTGAAACGTTGCTTTTCAGAAGCAGCTACTTTTAGTAGTATAGTTTTGAAAGCACCTTGGACCCTGCTTTTGGCTTTTGGCTTTCTGCTTTTGAAATGGTGAAAATAGAGAGCTGTTTCACAGTTGTTTTAAGGAAAATAGAGATAAGAGGTAAGTTTTATACTTGTTTGAACCAAACAACTTACTGACTTTTCACATGACACAACCCTCAGACTTTTCCATAGCCACACTCACGCAGCTTTTCAAAGCCACAGCTCAACCAAACACACCTAAAGGCCCTTCTTTTATTGTTCCTTGGCTGGAAATATTTTTCCTTTATGCTTGGTCTTATAGTTTACCAGTTACCTGGTTCAGTAATTATAGAGTAAGCATGCTTGGCGACTACTACTGATATTGATGCATTATACTTTCAGAGAAATGCAAACACTGGTTGGGGTTCTAAGGAGGAGAGCAATGCAAGATCGGAGCATGACAGACACCGTGACCCAAGTCTGAAGTGAAATATGATGAAGGAGATCGCAAATCACGGTGATAAAACTTAGCTTTGTAACGGCAGGCATTGCTGTTCTAATCTGTTTGATGTTTGCACTTGTACAAGATGGATAAATTTTGTTTAATCCTTTGATGCTCGGTACCGTATGCCTAGATTTCGTCTTCTGGTGCTTCTTTTACTAAGTTTTTGAGCATACTAGCCCATGGATGGGTTTGCAGGATATTAATTCAATCCGTTGGTTAATCAGTGGTGATCAATGTTATACACTGGTGAATTTTATCAGTTTAGAACCTTTCTAAGGCATTAGAGGAATGCCATTTAACTGGACTGTGCAAATTGTAGGGATGCTAATGAGCAAGTCTTATGTTGTTTCAAGTTTTACGAAGAGAATATATAGTAAGCCACTACTGTCTACTGTGGGCAGGAAGCAGTTACTCCAGCTTGTGCTCTTTTTATATTAGTGGACAAAAGACTAGTATTGTATAGTTTTCATGTTCCTCCTGTCATTACAAGCAGTCTGCATCAACAAACATTTCACCCCCCGCTATCATATTTTGGACTCAGATAAACCAGCTGTGACATTAGACATTGCATCTCTGCTACACATTTATTGAACTTATTACACTAGTTTTTATTCACTACAGCAAGATCCTACAGCACATAGGCTATAAAGGTTTCTGCTATAGACAGCAAATAGAACATAAAAAAAAGCTGTCCTGAGTCCTGACTACTCATCTAGAAATGTAGATTCGGCAAGATCAATGGCACGCGCAAGGCCAGCGGCCTTGTTGAGACATTTTCCTGGTGCTCGTCGTCGGGTTTGCTGTCAGCCACAATTCCAGCTCCAGCCTGAAGGTGAGCCACCCACCCCTGGCGAGCGTTTCTGTCGGTGTAAGAGTACATGGTGTCGAATCGAGATCCAGTGGGGAAGACCATAGTCCGCAGAGCGAGTGCGATGTCCATGTCTCCGCGGAAAGAAATCCCTCCAAACGCACCACTGTACGGCCCACGCATCTTCCCTTCCATCTGATCAATCAGTTCCATTGCTTTCACCTGGTTCGTTTCAGAAACAAGCATGGGGAATTGAACTGAGGGGAACAACATATATATGGTTTCAGAAATAAAGAGCTATTAACAAACTATGGTCAACAGTCATTTGATGTAAAAGTCTCAAGGTGCTGTATGGTTGGAATTTAGATAAAGGTTTGCTCAAATTCAATGGATTTATCACCTATTTAGTAGTCATATTAGAGTGGTTCTTTTTTCCAGACAACATTCAGGTGATGCAATCATGTTTGATTCTTACTTGGCTGCAAAACAGAACCAGAGCTAACAAGCTAGCAACAAGTTTGTACTTACCTTTGGAGCACCAGGTTACCATAACTTTTGTATCAGTAGACATACTTACTCCAAAACAACTAGACAAGCAGCCAATGCCGATTGCTTATATGGTTATGTTCTAACAAATGAATACATCCATGAAAAATTCGAGATTATTGGAGTAGTCTAACAGAAAAGCAGACTTACGGTTGAGCTAATGTGCATGACATGCGAATATTGCTCGACATTCATCAGTTTCTCCACCTTTACTAAACCTGGTTTACTAGGGGCGGCACCGGAGGCCGGGCATGGCGCTGGGGCCAGGAAGGGAGCCGGGGCGCGGCGCCGGGGGCTGGGGAGGGAGGGGAACAGCGGGGGGCAGGGAGGGCGGCGCCGGGGAAGCCGGGGAGGGAGCCTAGGGGGCGAGGGAGGCCAAGGGGGCGGCTCCGAGGGAGCGGGGAAGGACAGCGCTGGGGAGGAGGGAGATGAGAGGCCGGGAAGGAGCGGATGGGGATTGATCTGAGAGGGGAGATGGCTGAGAGGTATATTATTGAAACAAGAGTAAAGTCCATTACCGGTCCTTAAACTTTTTATCTTTGTGTCATCCGATTACATAAACTTTTAAAGTATGTCATCCCGGTCCTTAAACTTTCAAAGTGTGGCAATATCCTATGTAGTTGTAGCAGTGAACTTTTTATCTTTGTGTCATCCCGGTCCATAGACTTTCAAAAGAAATTGCCACACTTTGAAAGTTTAAGGACCGGGATGACATACTTTAAAAGTTTATGGACCGGAATGACACAGCATAAAAAGTTTAAGGACCGGTAATGGACTTTACTCTTGAAACAATAAGGGTTTTTGTGAAAGATTGATTAAGGTGGGAGGATTCTACCCTCCTTGATCCGAGCTATACAGGCCGAATCAGATAGCTCTGGAGAAGTTTTAGCATTTTAGCACTAGATATGTTACCATATATGTGTGTATATATAGATATATATATACATTTACATAGATACATATACATATACTAGTCGAATGCCCGTGCGTTGCTACGGATTTTTAAAATTTATCATACTATATGGTTTAAAACTCACGGGTGGTAAAAATTTTTAAAATATACATACAAACATGTTCTAAAAGTTTTTATATCTGTCAAGTAAGTCAAAAATTGTCGATCACACCTCGTGGTCATAAGTCAGAAGATATCGACCACATCTCGTGATCGTAGGTCAGGAGCCCTTGAGCACACCTCGTCGTCGTAAGTCGGAAGCCGTCAACCATCGCGCATGATCGTAGGTCGGGAGCAATCGACCATCACTGGTGGTCATAAGTTGGCAGCGTGAGGAGGATGCGATGCTGGTGGGGAAGTTGGGGGACTGCGAACAGATGTTGTACAGGGATGGAATTGGTGGCAGCGTTGAGGAGGAGGAGGCGCGGCACGAGGGTTCGGGGGAGAGAAGGAGGCGGCGGTTGCGGGGGGTGGAGTGGTTGCGGGAGGCGGAGGATGCAGGGGAAGAGAAGAGGAGGAGTGCGGTCCATGTGTCGGCCCGACCTTTTTTACGAGGAGCGGAAGAACTATCTACATGCAGATCTGGATGGTTGATCTTTGATCGGACGACGAGAAGAGAGAAGGAGAACGGATCGACGACCACCAACTCCTATTTTATAGTAGTAAAGATACTCTCAATCGCCTTCTACATCCTTGCCCCAATTTCTCTCTCCAATGTCATAGTCTTGCATTTTTTTATATATTGGCCCCTTTTTGGCTTTTCAGCTGGTTTTTTGTTTCAGCTTATTTCCACAATTATTATTCATTAGACTTATAAATCGTAACCCAAATGAACAAGACTATCTACCGACGTCAAACAACACTACCCCTTCCAATGAGCTTCAGCACTGCTAGCACCATCACTTGGCATGGTAAATTATAGGATCGTATGGCGCAATCAGAGGGGGTGAATGATTGAATATGCTTCTCGATACCTAAAATCAAATTTCAAACCACAAGAAAAATAGTCTAACTTACAGACGTGAAATTCGACCACAAGACGCTCGACCGTGTGCACAGGCTCGATGAAGGTTCTGACCACTCAGCGTTTGACCTCTTCTTGATACTTGACTGCTTCGATAGCTCGACCACTAGAACACTTCGATTGCTCACTTCGACTACTCGCTTCGACCACCTTTGCATGTAGTCAAAATCTCCCTCCGCACAAAAGCTTCAGCTACTCGAACAAGAACACACCGAAGACAACACCATGCTCATTTCTCGCAAGGTCAAGATGCGTTAGCACACTACCACTGAAGACACAAGAAAATAATGCTCAGAAAATATATCGCTGACACCGACTAACTTTTCTTGGACTAGATCTGATATATTATTTCTATATCATGTATATGGCTACAAAACGTCCTCACGTCACCCCTAAAAACTATAGCACAAAAAGGCTCATCAAAGCCACAGCTAAAACCTTTGGGAGTATCCAAGCGTGTTACCAGGAGCAAGGTAGTTCATCTTTACAAATTTCAGTGGAGCAATCATTACGAGGAGGAGGCCATATGGGAGCGTGAGGAGGATATCAGAGCGGAGTTTCCTAACCTAGTCCTTTAGTGAGCCTAATTCTCGGGGTCGAGATTCTGTTTAAGGGGGGAGGTTTGTAACTTCCTGATTTTCAAAGCCTTGTTGAAGCTTTAAAATAAAATTCACCAATTAGATTTTTCCTAGAATTAATATAGGCTTAACTAGAATTGTTTCTTTGGAAATCTAAAATATTTAGTATGACTAAACTAAACATCAAATAAAAGAATTTTTTATTGCTGCAAGGAATTTTTTTGCACTTTTTGTGATTTTTCTAGATTTATTTGCTATTTTCTAGAGCTCAAATGAATTTATGGGAATTTCCAAAAATAGAAAAGCCCTGAAAATCCCCAAAAAGGCCTTTGGGCTATAACCCATCTTTTCCTCCTGGCTCAGCCCGTGCGTCAGTCCGCTCCAGCCTGCCGTCCTCTCTACTGGATGGTTGACATGTGTTGACCATCCGCCGCATCTTCTCGCTTGCGCCCTTGTATCCTAGTCATCCACCTGTTGACATGTGTGTTGTCATCCTCACAGACTCTTGCCATCGCCGTCTCTAACTGGGATTCCCTCAGTGTCCAAGCCGTGCCTATCTCAGACTCGTCGTTTGTGCCGCCGTGGTCTTCTCAGTGTCTATGTATAAAAGCCGAGCTCGCGCCTCGCTTTTCGGATCCTCGCAGCCACTCGCTTCTACCAAGATCGCCAATGCGTTGTCGCCGCTGCACCTCCACCACCGCTCGCCGAGTCACCTTCACCACCGGTGAATCCACTGCTGAGTCATCCTCTTCTTCTGCCCCGCTCTGCCATTCTGCCTCATCGACGGTCAGCACGGTGCCGCCCACGCCGATCATCCCCACCATAGTCAGCCGCTGCCTCAATTTTCGCGCCCCGCTGATGTCATTACACACCCACGCCATGCGCTGCTTCGCCTCCTCCATGCACCCTGTCCACCGTGAGCCGATCCTCTGACCCGTGGGCCTAGCCGAGTCACCGAGCCACATCAGATCCACTATGCCATAGACCAGTGGATGAAGCCTCACCATCACTACCACGTCAACCCTAGCCACCACATCAGCAAAGCCCGTCACCGTACACTATTCCATGAGCCAGGTCCCCCGTAGACTAGCTTTTTCATGCACCGAGTCCATACCATAGTAGAATTCCCGAATTTCTAGCCTTTTTCTTTAGATTAGATTTTTCCGAGAGCCCGTTCTCCTCCGTCCTAGCTCCGATTGACCCGATTCTTTTTTATAAATTTATATAAAATTGAGTTCTATCTTTTGATTCGTATTTTGATGTTTTTGAAGTTTGTTTGAATTTTTTTTATTTAATTATGTGCTTCATTTTGTTTTCTCTCTTGTTAGATCACGTCTTTGAAGGAGTTAAAACAAGAACTGAAGATCATGAGTCATTAACTGAGTAAGGCCAAAACAAGTCATGTCCTTTGATCATGTTGAACCCAGTTTTAAAATCTATTTATTTATTATTTTATTTTAAATTATCATGCATTGCTATTTTATTACAAACCCTTGTACTTGGTAGTTATTATCCAATTTGATTAATCCCTCTTTGAAACTTTAAATACCATGATTCCTTTGTCACTATAGGATGTGTGTTTATTTAGTGATACAATATTAGTTGTCACATGGGTTGTATGTTTAGTATGCATGACCATGCTTGTAGTATGTTGGGTTATCATCACATGTAATCAAATAATTAATTTTGACTTAATAAGACACTGAATCGTGGTTGTACCACTGTTATAAAATATGTGTGTCATGACATTGGTGTGTCATTGGTGGTGGTTCTACAAAATTGATTTTCACTTGGGTGAATGGTCGTGCAGTAAGGGGATGCAGTTCGCACATTAGAATATGGATGTTTCGCTTGGGTAATGTCTAAGGACTTAACTTTGTGCACCATTGATCTGGGCGTTACCGTGCAACTACATGTCTAGTATGGGATACTTGGCTGATTAATTTCTGATATTTCAATTTTGATTCCATCATTGTAATGAACATGGTTGTTGATTTCCATAAGGCACAAGAAGGGGTGTGATGCGAAACCTTAGTGTGGTGGAATTGGGATGAGGTTGAGCATTGTAAAGGCCTTATTGTGATTTTCTTTAACATGAGGATGATCACATCAAGTGGGTAAAGTTGTACAACCTCTGCATAGTATAAAACCATTCAAATAGATGTGTCCCTGGTTGTAGACAATGCTCGGTGATTTCACACAAAGGGTAGAGTTTTGATAAAAATCTAGTTGAGTTAAGTTGGGAAGTGAATGGTTAGTTCACTCGTAATTTATTACGTGAATAGTTAGTTCACAGGTGGTTCATGGAGTAATGGTCAGTTCACTTGTTGTTACTCTCAATTCCTTTGATTATTTACTTATTAATCATTTTCAAAGTTCGCTTTCAATCTATTTATTGTATTCACTTCAAATTTTCGCTTTCTACAAAACAACCACTCAACAACCATCACTTGTTAAGCCTTGCATATTATATTGCATTTTTGACATAAATGACTTAGTGAGTACTCTATGTACTCATGGCTATATCCATATTTGCTCAGTTGAAGGAGAAAAACCATATCAGCAGGAGGTACCTGAAGGAAGATACTTCAATGACTACATGGATTAGGACTTCGCTCCCAATCGATTGCCTGTGGGCATGTCAAATGGTTACTATGCTTATTTTTTATTGTTTTCCGCTGCAAGTTTCCTAAGCCTTTGAGGCTATTATTTGTAAGCTTGGCAATAAGGTCGCAACTCTGATAATTAATAATATTTGAATCTTTTCTTAGTAAATCACGATATTGTCGATATTTCATCAATGTTTATACCGTGTGCATTAGCATGATCCTGTACTAGTGTTGTATACACAGAGTCCGGATTTGCATATTTGGGTCTCAACATCCGACCACCTCGCGTGACATCCTGGAGCGCATGGACCTTAGACTTCCCCATCCTTGTCCCAGACCTCCTTGTCACCGACCAAGATCGTCTCCACGCCAACTTGAACATCAAAGATCAAAGAACGTTTTCCCCGGCACAAGTTCTTCACAACTTGATCGTCATCAGCACACACATGAATAACACACTCTCGTCTATTCATAGATAAGAACTAAACCATCCACATCCACAAACTAGGTCGTCAATGACCACACTTTCTATCGCTATCTTGAAATTAGCCATAGATCATACAATACGACTGCTCCCTCAACGAGTACTTGAAAATAACAAGTATTCATGAATTACCATCACTCTGCTCAAAACACTTAGGAAATAACAAGCACCACTACCGACCATAGAACCATCGAGTATCGACTACCAAGTACCGATCGCTATGACTATGACTACCGATCGCAACACCTCCGACAACCGATCGCTGACCACGATCACAAAAACCACGACCACGAGTATCGAGTACTGAGTCCTTCCAACTATCGAGTATCGAGTCCTTCTAACTACCGAGTACCGTTCATCGATCACGACGGCCAGTCCTACCACTATCCTAACACGAGTACTCAAAGTACTCGAAGATCACAAGAGTTGAAGCACTCGTACAAACCATGAAGCTACGAATACCAATCGTGAAGCCTACGGCAACTGATCACAAAAGCCTTTGACTACCGATCATAAGATATACGACAAGAGATCAAAAAGTCTAAGACAACAATAGCAGACCATAAAATCTACGAGTACTGATCACAGAGTCATCGACTATCGAATACCAACCAGTAAAGTCCACAACCAGTAAAACCGTCTGTAGTAACTTTATCACTGATGGTTTGTGTTGAATAGTTTGTGATGAGGCATCCAAGATAACCCTTTTTGTAGTAGTGCCTCTCAAATCATTTAGGACTCTTGGATTCTTGACCCATTGAAGTTATTGTACTCCTCTAAGAACTCGCTCTAAATTGGCTTAATATTTTTTTCCTCCAACCTTTAGGAGTGCTCCCACACAGAGGGTTATGCACATCATTGCAATATACGTGTCAGTGTCCGGGTCACCCTGCCCAGACCCTCCACTTGAGAACTCCTTTGTTGTGTAGTTTGATTAACCACACCTCTTATTCCCATATCCTTCCATACCATAGGTTTGTACCGCCTCCAAGCTCCACCTACTCGTCGGTGCTATGTGGTTGGTCCCCCCACCACATCTTCATTCTTCCAACAACTTACACTTTTGCCTTTATGTCTGCTAGATTTTGCAACAATATTTGTAGTTCCGAATGTAACTACAGATGAAATATGAATACCTACCATTGACGACACAATTTTCTTCTCCTGGCTAGGATTTTTATCAGCCTCCCTTTGATTGCCCTTCTTTTAGATGTATCCATCAATCCGTATTTTCCATTACTCTAAATAGTTTTATGATAACTTGTCATTTGCAAGTAATTCGTATTATTCCACCTCGAAGTGATACCTCATAACTTTTGAGTTCAAGCGACCTCATAGATATTGGATTCTTCTTTAAGCTGAAACATATAGAACTCTCATCAATGTGTGATATGCTCCATCACACGTCTTTAATGTAATAGTTCTCACCTTAATGATTGCATACTCCTTACAATCTGCTAAGTGAACAATTCCATGTGCCAGGTGTAGAGATTCATTATCAAACATCTCCCTCGCCGAATATGTATAGAAGCAATAACCTGAATCTAATATCCATCAATGAGAAGTACCTGATTGGCTGACGACTAATATATCTCAATCATCCTTTGCTACCGCCACTGAGTATGCACCCTTCATTTGCTTCAAACTAGGACAACCTTTTATGATGTGACTTTCCTCATCACATAGATAGCATACATGTGTGCTCTTGCTGTTGCCCTTCTTTTTCATGTGACTTTTGCTTTTGCCTACAACAACTACTGAGATAATGCTTGATCACCTGAGGATGAAGATTCCGATAGCTTTTTAAGGACTCCACATCCAATAGATATGCAACTATCTCATTTAAGTTGAGAGTGGTTTTCCTGATAAGAATATTCATCATTAATTGCTTTCATGATGGTGGTAGAGATGACGCCAATACGACGACCATATCATTCTCCTCAATTTTCTCATCCATACTAGTCAGCTGTGTGATAAGTTTATTGAAGACATTGAGATGACTAGCGAACTCTATGCCTTCCTCCATGCATAACCTGTACAGTTTTGCTTTAGCACCCCCTAGTTTGTTAGTTACTTTGCCATATAAAATTCTTATAAGCCCTCCCATAATTTGTTTAAGTGAATTCTCCTTGATCATCGAGTACTTTACCTCATCGGAGAGACATAGACGGATTGTATTAGCAGCCTTCCGCTTCGTCATCTTTTTGTTCTTCCACGCACATCTTTTCTGGTTTGACCCCTTCAAGAGAATTGATTATCTTCTACTGGATAGGGACATCCTTCATTACGTATTGCCATAATCTGAAATTCTCTCCATCGTCAAATTTCTCTACTTGATTGCACGTCGTCGACATCGATCTTGATTTTGTGTCACTTGATGCTTTACCGATCTCACATATGAGATTAATCCAGTCTTGACTCTGATACCCTTTCTTATGTGCAGCAGCCCCTAGACCAGATCAGAGTTTGTGAGATCGGTATCAGCATGTACGATATCAAGAACGAAGAAGATGAATCTTGTAGAGAGAACCAAAATAATGATGAGAGAGAGAAAATTTAGGGGCTATCAAATATTTTATGACCATCGCATTCTTACCTTGTACAAGAATCTAGTGCTTGAGAATAGCCTAAACTCTAATTCTCTCATGCACCTCTATCTTTGGATAAGTGACTTCTTGTTTTGCTGCTTGGTTGCTTAGTGCTTGGTTGCTTAGTGCTTGGTTGCTTCATAACCACCCCTCGTACCTTTATATAGTCACCCTAGTTCTCCTTCAAAGAGAAATAGGAATCTTACTCTAAAAGAAAGTAGGGATCCTAATCCTATTAGGATTCATACAAGACTCCTTATAGCACATATTTTTAAATCCTAAAAGACTAAGACATGAGTCACTACACTCAACTATCACTTTTGTCATCCACACCAATACCTTACTTGGACCCCATCCACCGCTCACCAATGCTCCGGGTTCAATTTACTGACCATATTTTGATGATTTTCAATTAATTTTGGATTTACCGGCCACCCAGGTAAGCATATCGGATATGCTTGATTCTTTTGGAATACAAAAGAAGTTCAAAACTGCAGTTTTTTATATTTTTCGTTTTCCCTTCAAAAATTCAAGTTTTGATTTAAAAATTTTAGATGAATTTTTGCCAAAATTTTCCAAAAATTAGTAAAATTGGTTTTAGTGCCACCCGGCTAAAGAAATTAATTGTTAACCAAAACCATGCCACTAGGCCCCGCTCCAAATGGTTTCAACTTATGGTTTTTTTGCTTTCAGCTTATTTAAGCCAGCAGCCACTAGAACGCATCGGTTTTTAATTTTCGACTTATTTTGGTTTTCGGTTTTGCTTTTTGCTTTTTTACTTTTTCCCCTTAGTTCTTTGCATTGTTCGTGACGATATAATAGTTTTTTTTTCAAAAAATTCAAATTTTTTTCTATTTTTCCTCATTTTTTCCTCAGAAAAACATAAAAACTATTATAATGCAATTTCAATAAAAGCTAAAAGCTACAGCCATAAGATTAAACCATAAACTAGTTGGAGCACCACCAGTGGTTGTCTAGAGAAACTATCAAGACCCGAATATACAAATCCAGACTCTCCTATATATTTTGCACTAGTCCAGGATCACGCTAGTACACACAGTAAAAACAAAGATGAAATATCGGCCATATCACAATAAATAAAGGAAAAGACTCAAATATTATTAATTATCAGAGTTGTGACCTTATGGCCAAGCTTACATATAATAGCATGAATGGCTTAAGAAACATGCAGCAGAAAAAATAAGAAATAAGCGTAGTAGCCATTCAACATGCCCACATGCAATCGACTGGGGAGCGAAGTTCTAATCCGCGAAGTTGTTGAAGTATCCTCCTTCACACAACTCTAGTTAGTATGGTTCTTCTTTAGCAACTGAGCAAATATGGATATAGCCGTGAGTACATAAAGTACTCAGCAAGTCGTTTGTAACAATGAATGCAATATAGTATGCAAGGCTTACCAAAGGATGACTGAAAGGTGATTTTTGCAGAAAGTAGCAACTTAAAGCAAATATAATAAATAGATTGAAAAGCAAGATTTGAAAATGATTACTAAGCAACCACAATGAATTGACCATTTACTCCAATGAACCACTCGTGAACTATTCACATAAGGAACAACCAGTGAATTAACCATTCATTTCCCAACTTAATCCCAACCAAACCTTTATGAAAACTCCAACTCTTGTGTGAAATCACCAAGTATTGTCTATAACCAGGGACATAGCTATTCGAATAGTTTTACACTCTGCAGAGGTTGCACAACTTTATCCACAAGACATGATAATCTCATATTGCCACGCGATTAACACACTTCCTTTGGTGTGCGGCGGAGAAATCATGACAAGGCCTTTACAATGCTCAATCTCAACCTGGTTCTGCCTCGCTAAGGTTTCACCGTCAAGTAGATAAATCCCCTAGTCGATAATTGCCCCCTCTTGCGTCCCATGGAAATGCCTAACCAATACCCACTGACATCTCAATGGAGAAACCAAAATTGAAACATCACAAATTAACCAGCTAGGTCCATACTATACTGGACATGTAGTTGTATGATAAGGGTTAAATCAATGGCGCACAAAGTTAAGTCCTTAGATATTACCCAGGCGAAACATCCATATATCTAAAGTGCTAACCACACTTCCCCCTTTACTGCACGATCATTCGTCCAAGTGAAAACCTTTTTATATAACCAACACCAATGACATTACCCATACTAAGGTGTACAAATTTTATAATCATTAAGTCAAAATAAATTGATTAATCACATGTGATGATAAACCCAATGTAATTATAAGCATAGCTAAGCAATTTAAATGTATAATGATAATTTAAAATAAAATAATGCATAATAGATTTGAAAACTAGGTTCAACATGATCAAAGGACACAACTTGCCTTGGCCTTGCTCAGTTACCAATTCTTGGTCTTCTACTACTTCTTTAGCTCCTCCAGAGACATGATCTAACGAGAGAGAAAACAAATAAAGCACAAATAAAATCCAAATGAACTCAAAAAAACTTGAAAACTAGAACTAAAAGATAGAGCTCAATTTTAGAGTAATTTAGGAAAAAGAATCGGGTCAATCGGAGTTAGGACGAAGAAGAACGTGCTCTTGAAAAATCTAATCTAAAGAAAACACTAGAAATCGGAAATTTATCGTCGTCAGACTCGGCTCACGGGATAGCAGGTCTACGGTGAACTCAGTGTATTGAATAGTGCACTGGCATCGGCTTGGGTAACGTGGCGCTAGGGTGGCGTGGTCGTCGAGCTAGCGACTAACTCGGCTTAGTGATATACTGGCGATCCGACGGCTAGGATCGACCACGTGACTTGATATGGATCGTTAGATTAGATGGTCAGCTCGATTTGATCGAACAGCTTGGGACAAGGGCACGCAACGCATGCTGGTTGGTCAGGCGGAGACGGCGCCGACGCTTCACACCGAAGCCGCGGCAACCGAGGGCGATGTGCGCCAACCGAGGCGGAGGGCGAGGCGAGGCAACCGAGGGGCGACGAGGGTGGAGCAACGAGGGAAGGCTCACCGGCGGATCGGCGGCTGGCGGAGCGGAGAAGATGACGGGAAGACCGCCGACGATGAAGACAATGACGCTTCGATTGGCGGCGACGACGAGGGCGACGACACTCGAATGCGGCGGCTTGGCACAGATGGCGAGGGCACACGATGAGGCGGCTCCAGGGCGTGGAACACGAGAGAGCAAGTGCAGCTTCGAGATGCGAAACACAAGGGGGTGGCGACCAGCTTAAATAGTTGCGGACGCCAAGTCCAGGGCAAAGACGGTGCGGACACCGAGGCTTGTCCGAGGTGGAGATAGCTGAGAGACTATAGGGAAGACAAGGCAGGCCGAGCTGACTAGAGAGATAGGCCTTGGCTAAGTTGGCTGGTGGATTTCGACCCAAAAGGCTTTTTGGGGATTTAGGGATTTTCTAAAGATTTTCTATTTTCAGAAATTCAAATAAAATCTCTTGAGCTCTAGAAAATAGAAAACAAACTCGGAAAAACTCATAAAATTCTAGAAAATTCCTTGAAACACAAGAAACCCAAATAAGATATTTCCAGTAAATGTTATTATTTATTTTAGTCATATTAAATCATTTTAATTAATAAAAATTCAACTTAAGTTTTCATTAATTTCAAAAAAAATCCAACTAGTGAATTTTATTTTTAAAGGCTTTAAAAAGGCTTTGAAAATCAAGATGTTACACAAACCTAAGGGGAAATGTGCACAGATCTTGAAGTGTCGTCACCATTGGGAAAGGGAGTGATATTTAGCAGAAAACATGTACTTGATGTACGTACTCTTGAAGAAACAATGTGGTCCGGGTAACGGTAATACTCCTACCTAGAAAATCAACCCAGCCGGAGTTGGATTCACCCATTTGAGGGAACTGACAACAAAAAAATGTAACGGTAATACTCCTGCGAATAGTTCACCATTTGGGGCACACAAAAAAAGCAATGAATGGTGATTCACACACACAAAAAGCAATGGATGTCATCTCCCCTTTCCATATTTCAAACTTTGCAGATCCCATCTGTACAATTTTCACATGTAATTAAGCAGATTAGAATGGCCAATTTGAATAAATCGACAAGCCGTACAGCCATACACACCTCCAACAGCTCTTGCAGGTTAATTTGTTCAGAATTCAGATCAAATAACATGCTGTTACAGCAACTGTAGCCAAGAACCGCTGATTAATTCGCAGATAACAATAACAATTTACAAGCAATTGAAGCAACCACAACAAGACAACCCAACCAACTCACTCACGTCCATAAGCCTAAACTGTTAGAAAAAAATGCATAGTTCGGTTCGTACTTCGTCAAACAGTGTTACTAAGTAGCCCTACTTCTTAGTCGCTGTCGTTGTGGAAATCAGTTGTCCATGGTAGGGAGAACTGGTAACAGGCTCCCCAGGTCCCAATTCAACAAGGTAAGGACGATCAAGGAATGAAGAGCACCACTAGCAATGAGAAAAAGAAGACACCTCGGAATCTTATCCGTGGAATGACGCGGAATGCACGTTTCCATTGCCGTACCAAAAAGGCAAAGGCAGAAGAAACAGCTCCATTGGTTGTTGTCTTCTTATGCTTGACCTGCCAGGGTCTTCTCATGTAGATATCATGGAGCAGTAGAAACGGTTTGCCTTGCTGAATTGTTCAGTCACTCCTTATTTATAAGCTATACACTGAATGTTGGAGCTGCATATCAGGCAAGCAGGGAAGGCAGGAAGACGAAGTATTTCTTCAGGAAGTCACCGTCAGGAAATCAAGCGGTACGTAACTCATACCTCGTTGTACTAGCACGTTTCTGTACGCAAATTTCCCATGTGATCTTGTATTTCTTTTCCCCATGAAGGGATATGTAATCTTGTATTTGCACACAACTATATTTTGGGTCATGTCGGAGAATCGCACAATCAAGAAAAACGGTTGTTCTGCATCATCCTTTAATGTTGCCAGCATCAAGCTTTCAATTTGAGGGCCAAAGGATCTAGCGAAAAAGGTAAACAGATTATTTAGGACAACATAAGCTGATAAGACTACCATATGACTCCTATTTCTTAAAAAAACAATGAAGTTAGTACCAGTAGAAGTTATCTCGCGTCACCACCTCTTCCCTGCCACCACCGCTCCCACCCCGCCCACCCTAACTCGTCTCGCGTCATTGGAGGTTAGACATACAATGGATTACAAAAGAAAGACAGGTATTTAAAAAATGGATTAAAAGGTGTTAAAAAAGTGGGCTAAAACATTCTCTCGGTGCATGAGTGCGAGTCTCAGAGTAGACGAAACGGAGTAGATTAACCAACTGTCCGACATACTATATCTGTCTTTTTAGAGTTTGAAACCTATGACTACAAATATGAAATTTTAGCCCCCAGTGCCATCCACAATCTGCCATTAACTAAACTAGTGAAGCTTTTGGCAGATGTAAATGGCTGGACATGTTTACTGCTTTTGCATGCGATATACACAATTACATAAAACTCACATTTGCTCCATGTTTCCCAGTGCCATCAATGTTTCCTGTTCTTCTGTTGCTTCTCTTGCCATATGTGCTCCAACCCGCCTCTAGTTCATTTGTTCAAGCAACAGAGAGGCCATTCAACAATAATACTGATGGGGATACCTTGCTGGCGTTCAAGGCAAGCCTAAAGGACCAATGGGGTGCCCTAGCCTCATGGAACACATCTAGTGACTTCTGCACGTGGCAAGGTGTCACTTGCAGCCTTAAGCATAAGCATAGGGTCACAGTGCTTAACCTCTCTTCAGAGGGCCTTGCAGGCACGATCACACCTTCCATCGAGAACCTCACATTCTTGCAATTATTAGACCTCAGCTGGAACAATTTGCATGGTGAAATACCTTCATCAATTGGTCATCTATCTCGGTTACGATATCTTGACTTATCCAACAACTCATTTCATGGTGAAGTAAAGACCAACTTGAAGAATTGCACCCGTCTTGAAAGGATCAAGCTTGATTCAAACCGGTTCACTGGAGAAATCCCCGCTTGGCTCGGAGGCATGTCAAGTCTCAAGGCCATACACCTGCAAAAGAACAACTTCACTGGGATAATTCCGTCATCACTAGCCAACCTCTCGGCACTGCAAGAAATCTATGTCCACATGAACCAACTTGAGGGAGCCATCCCTGAGGACCTTGGCAGGCTCGGTAGTCTTGAGTTCATATCGCTGGGTGGAAACCACTTATCAGGCACCATCCCTACAACATTCTTCAACCTTTCCTCACTAACCCACTTCAGTGTGACAATGAATGAGTTGCATGGCACACTGCCTTCTGACTTGGGTAATCGCCTCCGAAAGCTCCAGTACCTCCTCCTCGGAATTAACCACTTTACAGGAAGACTTCCAGCCTCTCTTGCCAATGCAACGGAGATATATTCTCTAGACATTTCCTTTAACAACTTCACAGGAAGCGTACCATCAGAAGTTGGAAAGCTCTGCCCTGACTTCCTTTCTCTTGAAACAAATCAGCTCACGGCGACTACTGCTCAGGACTGGAAGTTCATGACGTTCTTGACAAACTGCACACGCCTCCGTGTAGTTGACCTCCAGTACAACATGCTCGGTGGCATGCTGCCAAGCTCTGTTGCCAACCTATCAGCACAACTCCAGGTGTTGTATGTTGGATTCAATGAGATTTCTGGAGAGATACCATCTGGCATTAGCAATCTTGTTGGGCTAAACTGGCTGCAACTCTCTTATAACAAATTTACAGGTGTCTTGCCTAACAGCATTGGAAAGTTAAATTTGCTTCAAAAATTTGGGTTCGAGAATAACCTATTGATAGGGTTCTTGCCATCCTCGCTAGGGAACTTGACACAGCTGCTAAATTTTTACGCAGACACGAACATGTTTGAGGGGTCACTTCCAACAGGCCTAGGGAACCTCCAGAAGATAACCGTAGCAACATTTTCACACAATAAGTTTACAGGTCCATTGCCGACAGAGATCTTTAACCTATCATCTTTGTCATATGCCCTGGATTTGTCAGACAACTATTTTGTTGGTCCTCTTCCACCTGAAGTTGGCGGCCTGACAAAGCTTGCATACCTGTACATCTCCCATAACAACTTATCAGGGCCGCTACCTAATGCACTCAGCGATTGCCAAAGTTTGATAGACCTCCGGTTGGACAGTAACTCCTTCAATAGTAGCATTCCCACGTCTATCAGCAAAATGCGAGGCTTGATATTGCTAGATCTAACAAAAAACAGCTTCTCAGGTGTGATTCCTTGGGAGTTAGGACTCATGGAGGGCATGAAAGTGTTGTATCTTGCACACAACAACTTGTCTGGAAAAATACCGGAAAGCTTTGAAAACATGACATCACTATACCATCTAGACCTGTCCTTCAACCATCTACATGGCAAAATTCCATCTCAGGGCGTGTTCAGTAATGTGACTGGGTTTCTGTTTGATGGGAATTTGGGGCTTTGCGGTGGTATCCCAGAATTACATTTGCCTCCATGCCCGCCAGAATCCATGGAGCACGGCAAAAGGAAACATCATCTCATTCTCACAGTAGTTATCCCAATTGCTGGCATCATTCTATGCTTGAGTTTGATGCTTTTTTTCTTCAAAATAAGAAAGAAGCAGAAAGCTCAATCTGCAAGGATGACAGGATTTCAATTGATAGATGACAAGTATCCTAGAGTTTCTTACGCTGAATTGGTCCAAGGAACAAATGGCTTCGCCACAAACAATTTGATTGGTAGAGGAAGGTATGGATCAGTGTATAAGTGCAGTTTGCTGCTCAAAAATATGTTGACCACAGTTGCCGTGAAGGTTGTTGATCTTCGACAATCTGGTTCTTCCAAAAGTTTTGTAGCTGAATGTGAGGCACTTAGGAAGATCCGCCATCGTAATTTGATTAGTGTCATAACTTGCTGCTCAAGTTCTGACTCGAACCAAAATGACTTCAAAGCCCTTGTGTTCGAGTTCATGCCTAATGGGAGCCTAGATAGGTGGTTACATCTAGATGTACATGCATCACAGCAACTGCAAGGCTTGACATTGATGCAGAGATTGAATATTGCCGTTGACGTTAGTGATGCACTAGATTATTTGCACAATAACTGCGAACCCCCAATAGTTCACTGTGACTTGAAGCCAAGCAACATTCTTCTCAGTGAGGATTT
The DNA here is from genome assembly GCA_036346575.1 of Dendrocalamus sinicus. Taxonomy (NCBI): domain Eukaryota; kingdom Viridiplantae; phylum Streptophyta; class Magnoliopsida; order Poales; family Poaceae; genus Dendrocalamus; species Dendrocalamus sinicus. The sequence goes on from JAYEVI010000552.1 coordinate 30,928, forward strand.
AATTGCTCGCGTTGGGGACTTTGGCCTTGCAAAGATTCTTTCTGATTCAGCAGGTGCACAACCAATTAATTCAAAGAGCTCTATTGGAATAAGAGGAACAATTGGATATATCGCTCCAGGTAACTCAAACTTTCCCTAACATCATTCCGTACTCTCATAACAGAAATTTTGCATGCCAAATCTTTACTTTGTCTATGCAATGTAGAATATGGGGAAGGTGGTCAAGTTTCTCTATGTGGAGATGTATACAGTTTTGGAATCGTCATCCTCGAGTTGTTTACAGGCATGGCACCTACTCATGACATGTTCAGAGACGGGTTGAGCTTGCAGAAGCATGCCGAGAATGCATTTCCAGGGATGCTAATGAAGATTGTTGATCCAGTCCTACTGTCCATTGAAGAAGCTTATGCAAGTGATTTGCAGGGTGGAAGCAACACCATGGAAGAAGATATCAGCAACGCCATGTTCTCCGTCACGAAAATTGCTCTGTCATGCAGCAAACAGGCACCAACAGAGAGGATATGCATGAGAGATGCAGCAGCTGAGATGCGCAGGGCAAGAGATAACCATGTTAAAAGACAAAATGGGGATATGCACTAAGCTAGCCAATGCTTGGCAATACATAGAATGTCACTCATTCTGCTTGCCCTTTAAGCTCTGTAAATAATAATGGCTTACATAGGACAAATCTATTTACAAACATAGCAACACCATACTTGGGTGGGCTATCTCCTTGCGTGACTCCACACGATGAAATTTCACCTCATCTAAATAATATTGGTCCAGGGCATGGAGCAAGAACAAAATGTATTTGAATATAGTCTGTTGGATTTGTGAATTAATGAAAATGTCGAGAAAATATTGTTGTATGATGCTCTTTGTATGTAATCAATCTTTAACCGTGCATTTTGTGCAGTAATTTTTTTTTCTTTTTTAGTATCATGGGACTGCACGTACTAGCCTATGAGGTGCTTCATTTCTAAACCTTAGCTTTGTTCCAATCATTGTTACCGGATTCGCTATAAACCCCCGCGAATCGCGAACCAGATTCGTCAAACCCAAACCGGTTTAGGGTACAGGGTTCGTGCTTGCAGTGGAAATTGGAAGAAAAAGTGGCGAACTGTGAACCCAAATCCCGGGCCATGAGTCGGATGAACCATGTTTCTGGTAACTATGGTTCCAATCTATTGGCAAAATGGGTGACTGCAATGCTAGAAGGGGATATTTGGCTTGATCTGTTGATCATGGAGAAGTTGAGCACATTGCGCCTACAAGAAAATGTAGCACTTTTTTTAACTAATAAAAAAATAAAAATTATAGAAGTTAACTAATAAAAAAATAAAAATTATAGAAGGTAAGCACAGCATGGCTCTACCCCTAGCTGCATCATGCTTAGAATTGGGACACAAATTCATCTACAGTGAAAAGCACCGAAAATGACAAGTTGTAGATGTGAATAGTAGATGGACTATTCGCATGCGTAACTTGTCATTTTTGGTTCTATGCAGTACGGATGAATTTTACATTGAAAATTTTTAGTATGTAGTACATTTAAAGTAGTACAAGTATGAATTTTTTTTAGTAGTGATTCTATACTTTTCACTCCCATACACATGCACAAATCTTAAAGCATCAACAAAGGGGTAAGTAGCTTCAATCTACCCTTAAAGGTACTTTAATATTTGTGCAATTCACTATTTGGGAGAGTATGAGATCACCTCCCGAATTTTTTTTGATATGTTTGGAACAATGGTTCATGCAACTTTTCTGAATATTTTGCAAAGGTGGGCAGCTGCCCATACGCTCAGCTGAGCATTTCCCAATAAAACAATTGGCTAAATGTAGATTATTTTGAGGAGTTAAAAGGATTGTCTTATAACAGAAATTTTTTAGTTGTATAATTGAAGGGCAGATGCAAGTTCAAGGTTTCGGTTCTGTAGTGCACATCGAGATCTTACTTCTATAGCGGTTGTTGTAGGGGTAGCCCCCACCTAAGCCCAGCAGGCCTGGTAGAGGAATGTAAGGCCCAAAATGGAACATGTGTAATGACATAAGTATCCCTGAGGGGAGTACTCGGATGTAAGGGTATAATTGTAAAAGCACTCCCCATACGGATATATATATACGACATAGGCCATGGGGAGAAACCCTAAGCCATTGCTCACCTAACTCCCCACTACCATACTCTCTCTCTTTGTTTGGTCTGTAACCACAACAGCGGTTTTTGCAGGTTTTTTGTATTGGAAAAAGGAAACCTTATTAGATAGAGAAAGGACATCTTTTTTTATGGAAAGAGAACGGAAATTGGGTTGGCAATATACAACGATTACAATTACTCACCATACTGCAGTGCCACTCCGCCAGGAGGTCATCATCACAATGCCATCTCACCTTCAATACCTGTCCTCAATACCCTTCGTCGATACTTTCATATTCCAACTCTGTTTTCACCTGTTTTGGGGGAAAGGTAACATAGATGCAGTCTTTAGTTGAGGGAGAGACTACCGCTTTAGCCTGTGATTCAGAAACCTAGAAAGAACCTTTTTAGGGAGAGACTACAGATGCCCTAAGGGCATCTGTAGTGTATATAACCTAAAAGGCCTTAAGGTGGGTCCCATCTAAACCTTAAGACCAACTCCATAGTGTATATAACCCAAGGGGCCTTAAGACGGTCCCACTTGGCAGATAATGAAAAATTATATTTTAATGCTTGTGGCCAGGTCTTTAGCTTGAGGACCAGCCTTAAGCTTTTTTTGCTTAGGGTCTGCTTAAAGTCACCCCTGTAATGTATAAGGTTGACCTTAAGATGGCTTAAGACCTCCTCTTTTCATACACTACAGATGCCCTTAGTCTGTGTTTTCTCTTTCCTGCCTACAAGTCCACCACATCATCTCAATTTCCTGTCATATATGGTTGAAACAACAAAATTATAAAAACAAAAAATTAAAATTTTGAGTTGACTAGAGAAATGGTGAAACAAGGGGGCTTGCAGTGAACATTAGTAAACCTTCCTTGCAGCATTATTTTGCCATGGACTCATGTCTGTGTTTTTTAAACTTTTGATCTTTACTTTCATAGCAAAGTCACCATTTTTTTTTTGGAAAAACAATGTTTGTTTCTAAGTTGCAATTCTTTAACTCTCTAATCCTAACATACAAAATTCGGTCAACAGAAATAACTAAGAAATCAGCGTATACCTCCATCAGCACTACTCTGGTGTCCTAGGACAAAGGATAACCAGTTTCAGGCAATCAGCCACGGGATTCTGGCAAACTTTGAAGTACTCAGATATACTACATACAGGTCGCACTACCATCTCCTTTCTAACCCCCCAAAAAAAATCATCGTGTTTCAACAGAACATGTTGTAAATATAACATTAATATGGTTAGTCGAGACCATATGGCTTTAGTAATTATTACGATCAAACACAAAGACCATAAAGTCTACTCCAACTTGTTTGGGACAAAAGGTTCTGATGTTGTTGTAAACACAAAGACAATAAACCAACAAGTCATGCTTCTTTAGGCTCTGCTATACATCGGAAGACTTCAACTCCTATTTCGCCACTCTTAGCTGCAAGGGCGAACGTCTATTGTTATTTCCACTCCTTTCCCTTTTTCCTCAACAAAATATTTGCGTATTACAGTAGGAAGATGTGATAGGCCTCCTCATATCCAGCTAGAAATTGCTCATTTCAGGTAGGCACATTTTATATCCTCTGAATTCCTTGAAGCCATTCTTTCTAGCACTTGAATTTGCATAAATCTATGTGCTCTAGGGAGTTAATAGTTCTTGATTCTGATAAAAACTAACGAATTTTAGCGGGTAAAGGAAAGAGGGGGAAAATGCAACCAAAAAACCGGGGAAACTAACGAAATCTGCGCATACTTACGGATCAGATTCACCGAGCAGACTAGCTGACCACCGCAGGCTGGAATCCCCCAGGGCGCCGCGATGCTGGATGAGACAGGGGAGGTGTGGGGGCGCGGCGGTTGAATTCTTGGAGGCGGCGCCGTTTGGGTGGTGGACTGGTGGGGGCGAGGCCGCGGGAGCGAGCGGTGGCGGCTTGGTACGGTCGGCGAGGGCAGTTGACGCGAGCAGGAGCAGGGGCGGGGCGGTGGGGTTCCGGTGGCACTCACGGCGACGGCGGTGGCCGAGAGCTCGCGGCCGGAAGGGGCCGGCTTCGAGTCGAGGCGTGTTTGGGGCCGGCGTATGGCCGGTGAGATGGAGAATTAACGGCGTGGATTCAGCATGGGCAAAAAAAAGCGAGGACCCTCTCTCTCATGTAGCCTGCGCATTGCCGCGAGGAAATGGTCATTTGGTTCCGTAATTTCACGTGAACTTGGCATGAATTTCGTCGAATCGAAAAAAATTTCCGGCATTCCAAAATGTTTAAGAGCAGATGTAACATTACAATAAAGTTGTACGAAAACAAACGACTCATATGCGATCTAGCTGTAAGTTGCTTACGAGGCCCATAACCCCGATGACCAACGAAGAGAGTTGCTCCTGGTCTCGAGCGGCAACAGCCAGCGGCACATTGCCCTTTTGCTGGTTCTTTGACATCGAAGCTTTGATTTCAAGTGAGACACACGAATGTAATGCTCTATAGGCCATGTTTTTTTTTTCAGTTTTTGGTTTTTCTACAGTAACTAGCTTTTAAACGGATTGTCTTTTCAAGATAAGATGTACTGTTAATTGTAGTATATACTGTACCAACTTTATTTATATCGGCAAAAACTGTACGTGAGTTTTTGTTACTCTGTAATCTCTCACACGAACAGCCTAAAAATTACAAACCGCAGTTAAAAACCATATGCTTCAGCTAAAAAGAACATATCCATAATTTCAAAACTCGCCTTTTATAGCAATGCTCCTAGGAGTCAAACTCAGAGACAAAAAAATTAGTTGAAACCGGCATATAAATAGTGCTCCCTCTCTGTCACTAGAGAGTGGCGCTTTGAACATTAAGATGGTCATTAACATGTAACAGTGGCAACTAATTTTTATTTTATACATTTATAAAACCTAATATAGTTCTAATGTTATGAAAGTATGGAGCGATCGGCACGTATTATTTTTATATCTCCGATCTAAATGTTCGTAGAGATATCCATAGCCATTTTTTAGAAAGTTTTGTTGCATATATCTCAGCTCTTTACATGGTTAGTCTAAAAGACTTTCGGGTGAGTACATCAAATTCGGGGTTGTTTGGTTATCAGCCACAGTTTACTACACCTAAGGTTAGGTAAGTTTGACTAACTTTGGGAGTTGTTTGGTTGCAGCCACAGTTGTGGCAAGATTCCCTTCCAGCAAACTAGGTCCCACGCGTCAATTACTCAAAAAAGTGTGGCAAAATTTCATTAAACTTGCTAAGGTGTAGTAAAGAATTTGAGCACCTTAACTTAGGCAAGTATGGCAATTTTTGTTGGTAAAGTGTGGCTAACAACCAAACAGCCCCAATTCTCAAATACCACGTTAGTCATATACACGTGTGTACAATCAAAATTTCGAAATTTTAACTATTAAAATCTTTTTAAATATTTAGATTAGATACATAAAAATCATATAAAATACTAACCAGCGCGTATGTATAAAATAAGCACACGCCCCTAATTGACCCAACTAGTCAGCCGTTCCACCATCATACCCTACTCATTATTAGTGCTTGTTAATTATGGTAAAATTACTATCAAATATATATCAAGTTATCTGTAATGTATAAAGTTACTTACAGTTATCATTATAAAACCAGCAGTAACTTTACTCATACACAATAGAAACTTTATATGGCATGATTTTCACAACGTCAAAATATAATCAACATAATCTTATTTTGTTAAGTTCGTAATTTCGAACACAATGGTGAAAACGGATCGTAGCTCGAACTTTTGGTGAAAGTTATTCTATTTTTAACTTGTAAATAAAATAAAAATCACAAGTCAAGTGTATTCTCTTTTCTTTCCTACTGCATATATGCATGCAAGTCAAGTTACTACCCGTTGTAAGAAAAGTTGACCTGTTGTGAGGAAAGTTACCACCGGCTATGTATTGTAAGCATTCGGCAGTAACTTCACTCACGACCGATGGTAACTTAATTAAAAAAACATCAGTAACTTTCTGGAACTGTGAAGATTTAGCAATAATTTCATTCAGAACCGATGGTAATTTCATTCAGAAACGTTAGTAACTTTTTGGCGCACTGGTTATCATCAATTCACACGTACAGTCAGTGACCCGTGTGTACCATGCGCGCAGACGCTAAATAGTGCTACCAAAAATCCTATACAAAAATTTGTCTCAGAAATTAATATTATAATTTTATTAAGTTTTATAAATATATTATAAAAGAAATTAGATGTCTAATATGACTGAGGAGCAGTGGTAAACCCCGCCCCAGCCACTCCTTTTTGGGTCTTGATCTCCTAATCGCAATTAATAAGTTGTTGTAAAGTTAAATTTGTACAGGCGATTGGATTACTCGGAAGCGTAACGTCAGAAACTACGCCACCACGGAGCTCTAACGCCCCCATCCCCTACCCCCACCACCCTACCTCCCATCACATCTGGACCGTCCAAAGACGATCGGACGCGGCACAGAAACCGATCCCTTCTAATCCACACCGTTACCGCCGCAGAAGATCCCGCCACACCTAATGCACTACCATACTGCCCTTCACATAAGATACTAGATCCCATCCGAACCCAAAAGTTGCTTAAAATCGAAGCAAACCAGCCAGAAAAATCGGAAAAAACCCCAGAAAAAGCAAAGCCGAAGAGTCGGGAAGCTTTGGAGGAGGCTACCAGGAACCAAGAAATGGGGAAGGGCAAGGTCCACCCATCGCCGCCGGCGGCCGGCGGGGAGACGGCGGAGGCGGTGCTGCTCCGCCTGCTGCCCGCAGCGGTGCTCGCCATGGCGGCGCCGCTGGGAGCGGAGGGGAAGGAGGTGCTGGCCTACCTCGTCCTCTCATCGCTGCGGTCGTCGGCGCTGCCGACCCCGGCGAGGGAGGAGGCGGAGGGGGCCGGGAGCGGGAGGAAGGCCCACCGGCCGGAGCTCGGGTGCGGGTGCTTCGGGTGCTACACGGCGTACTGGTCCCGCTGGGACGGGTCGCCGGAGCGCGACCGCGAGACGATCCACGGCGCCATCGAGGCCTTCGAGGAGCACCTCGACAGGAAGGAGGAGGGCAAGGGAGGTCGCCGCCGCAAGAAGCGCGCCGCCACCGCGAAGGACAAGGCCGGGATGGGCAAGGAGCTGGCCGCCGTTGAGCCTCCGTCACCGCCGTCGACCGAGCAGGAGCAGACAGCCCCCGCAGCGGCCGTACTGGCAAAGGTGGATGAAGGCGGGGAGGAAGCGAAGGCGGAGAAGGCTACTACCGCCGCCGCCGCCTCCGCCGGCGTGGAGGAGGAGCGGAGGCGGCGGGGTTGGGGCGCGGTGGCCGGCGTGCTCAACTGGAGGGGTTGGGCCCCCTGGGGGTCCCACTAGTCGGTGACAGTCGTTGATGGTTTTTTGTGCTTTAGTTGGTGGGAGGTTATATGTTTTTCTGGGGGTTTTAGGTTGGTTAGGAGATGCTTAATACGTGCTTAGTCAGTCTAATTAGTATTAGCCTATCATATACAGTACTACACTAGCGTAATAATAACAATAATGGTGATCATTATGCTTGGTTGCTTTGGTGTAAATATGACGTCTGTGGAATGGACGATGTTTGGTGTAATGTAAATATTGTTGTAGTATGTGCCAACTTTCAATTACCCCTCTGCAATGAACTCTAGCTCGAAACTAGCCTCCGTCTGGGGGTATCTACGATAATTGAAATGTTTCATGTACGAATTAAGGATCTTGGTAGAAAATTGTACTGATTCAAAGTAAAATTCTGTAGTGGTTCACTGGTTCAGATTTGGAGGCGTGTTAATCAAGTTTGTTAACTGTCTCAAAATATCGGGGAAGCCTTCGGTGGTAATCCTTTCCAGTTTTGGTTGGTTGGTGGGTTAGTGAAAGCTAACTTGGTACAGTACTCCACTGGTGGTCGTACAGCATTTGGATCCTCCGATAAGTCACGATTCTGGACCATCCGATCAGGGGGAAAAGCTGAGATTAGATGCTACAGTACCATCGGTGTAATATTTGGTTCTATTCTTCGTCAACCCATAGCTTTTATCCGTACTTTTTAATACGATAGTGAACGGTAGAGGCGCAGATGGCATACATTATTTTGAGTTTGAAAAACTGTTTAGAAAAAACTGTTTAAAGAAATTGTCCCGTTTATTTCAACTTTTAGATAAGCTAAAGGCATAAAAGAACAGACCTGTGTGCTGTACAGTAATTTCAAACAATGTTGCACAGTTCTGCTGCCGATTTGCGGTTATTATCGCTGCACCGTTTATTCTGATTCCTAAAGAAACATAGATCCGAAAGAACCGGCACCTGAGCTATACAGTAATTTCAAACAACGCTGAACAGTTCTGCTACTGATTTGCAGTTTATTCTCGCTATTCACTACCGTGCTCCTCCTGCCTTCCTCCGGCGTCAAAAAGCCGGTTCTGGTTGCTGGAATGGAGTGGAATGAAATAGGATGGTTCTTTTGACCAAGTCTATCCATGTGTTTGGTTTGAGGGATGAGGTGAGATGAAATGATCCAAAGTGGGATGAGCGTGTGCAAATTTAGAGAATATTCTTCTTAGATGCTGGACCATGTGGTTTCACTTTTTTTGTAGAACCATCTCATCCCATCCCTATCCCATCCCTTCCCACTTCATCCTAGCAATCAAACACATCCTATCCTAGCAACCAAACACACCGTAAGCCAAGGGGTTCGTTCATGTGGACCTGCCGCCATGGTGATTTCAGGGCAGCCGTCCTTTCTTTCTGGTGCTGATTCTCTGCCCATTTTCTGCTGCCCTTCTCTGGTGATCCGGAAATGTAGCCTTTGGAAGCAGAACCTTGCTTTACTACGCAAGTTGAGTAGCAATGGAATTTTGCCACGGGAGATACTAGCACTAAAACCCACGATTTGATTCGGCGACTTTCTTTTCTCATTTTTCTTTCTGGATTATTATGAATGGTCTACCGCTATCGTTGAGGTTTTTATGATTTTGATGTTTGTTATTTTGGCTATTGGCGTGTTTGTAAAAAATAATAGGGGTTTAAGCGTTCATGCCCTCGTTTTCAAGCGAAATGGTGATTTTACCCTCATTTTTTAAACTTTGTGATTTTACCCCTGTGTTTTTGAACTGAAGGGAGAGTCTGCCCCTATTCCGTTAAAGCTAGTTAACGGTGTTAACTTTTGCACGAATAGACAAGTTTGCCCATGTGATTTTACCCCTGTTTTGTTAGAGAACTTTGTGATTTTACCCCTATTTCGAAATTGAAGTTTTGACATATTTGGTAGGGATGTTGTCAACAGAATTAGACACAAATTTATGCATTCGTTTTATTAATATAAATCTGGACAAAATTTGTCAAATTTTGCAAAATTTGGACAGCATTTGCCAAAATTCAAAGAAACACAATTTTTATCACACAATTTTAAGTGCACCACTGACCACTTGATAAAAATTGTTACACTAAATGTCAAACCACACCAATCAAATATCTGACGAAGTACACATCAAGTTAACATGCTGCTTCAACCTTTGTACACTGAGGTTACTAAATGAAGTCACAAGAAAATGAGCATAAACTAGGGACTGATGGCACCGGCTTCAACTAAGGCCTTGTGTTGATTTAATCATAACTGCGATCTTTGCAACCCTTAGACCTCCTTTCTACGGGATTGTAGTTTCTGAAACAAGAACATAGTCTTCTCAATTCCATAGTTAGTGACAAACTACGCTTTATTTTTACATTTAGCGCAGCGAAGGCACATACTCATTCAAGATTCCACCATTCACAGAATCGCAATATCTTCTCAACCATTGCAGAAACTCCAAGTTGTCCAATGGGCGTCCTTTAACAAGCTTGTTGACCTCAATATTCTGCAAGGAGCATCCACTCATTGATTAGCACAACAAAGAACTTGTATGCTGCAAATCACCTAGAAATGGTAGCAGAAGGACACAGATGAAGCACTCTTAGCTCAGTCTGTTACAACACAGGCCACAAACCAGCTAAGATCCCGATAGCACAACTCTGATCTTGTTACGTTGTGTGGAAGTACAACGTAAATAGAACAGTACATGTTCAAAAGTACACTTATGGTGACATATGAAACTAATCATGAAAACAACCATAACCATTCTATCTAGCATACCTAGGCTCCATGGTGGCTGTCGTGCAGAATCCGGAGTAGCCCACACCGGTGGTGGCTAGAGGTAGCCGCGCTAGAGGACGGTAGCGCGGCGGGGGCCGCAGCGCTGGAGGACGGCGCGCGCTTGCTCGGAGGACGACCGCGAGCCCGCCCGACGGCCGCACTTGGTGCCGCGCGCCAGGCCGCCGCCGCCGCGAGCCCGCTGGGTGCCGCGCGCCTCGAGGCCGCCGCCGCCGCGAGCCCGCCTGGTGCCGCTCGAGGCCGCCGCGCTGCCACGCCCGCTGGTGCCGCCGAGGCCGCCGCGCGCGCGCCGCCAGCGCCACACCGCCTCGAGGCCGCCGCCGCCGCCGGTGCCGCCGCCGGTCACGCCCGCCTGGTGCCGCCGCGCCACGCCGCTCCTCGAGGCCGCCCGCCGTCGCTCAGGTGCCGCCGCCCGCCTCTGCAGCTCTGAACAGGGAAACCCTAGCCCGAACCCGAAGACCGACCGATAGACCGACGAGCTGGGCGTGGGTGGGATAAGGATAAGTAAGGGTATTCTGGTCTTTTCGCGTGGGCAAATTTTGTTTTCTTTTTCTTTTTAACCATTTAATCCTCCAATCTTAACGGTCTCACAAAACAGGGGTAAACGGAGTCTTCATTTCAAAATCGCGAGGGCAAAATCACAAAGTTAAAAAAGTAGGGGTAAAATCACATTTGCAGTCGAGAACAGGGGCAGAAACACCAAATTCCCAAAATAATATAAAGAAAGTTATTTATGAATATAGCGATTATTTAAATAAGAATGATATTAAGAAAATCCTTGATTATATGTTGTGATGACACACACATGTCAGACATATATTTGTGTTGTGTGCGCGCATGTATCATCACTATATTAAAATTGGGGGAGTTCCCAGCCTCCCACCCATGCTACACCAGCGTTCTTACGAAAAGACCCTTGTATTTTTCAAAATAACGTAAAGGTCCTCTGTCCTCGTAAAAAGATCTCTGCCAGGTTTTTTTTTCTGAAAACCCCCTCCACTTCACCAAAATTGCGTATTCTTTGCAGGATAGCACCCTGCGGTTTTCCAAAATTATGTACGTGTCCTCATTTAGTTACGTACAGGTCCCCGGTTTTTTGCGAAAAAGGCTTTCGATTTTCTCGAAATTACGCATGTGTCCTCGATTTTTTTTAAAAAAACATCACGAATTGCCATCTCTTTTACTTCAATCCACACGATAGCTAGCGCGGTGTGACGCCGTGATTATGTTGCTAGTTGTATGTAGGGGACTACGAAACGGCTTGGTTTTACGTGTTATGCTATTTATCATTTTGTTCCAATTAACCTTTTGGCATTTCTTCGAGTACACTGATCCTTGGTTTTAAAAGTCGGACCGGCCATCGAACCTGTCAGGCTACCGGTCTAACATGCGGTTCACGGGTCTTATATACTAATATTCTATCAGTTTTCATTACTATCAGTGTCAATTTGGTATTATTATTTATAAACAATACTCTCTTCATTCCGCAATATAAATCCTCATTTTTTAAAAATATTTTTCCACAATACAAGTATAGGGTAGAGAACAATAACAATTTATTGTAATTTTTTCCGTTTTACCCCTCATAACACATTACGGATTGGAATAGTTTTATTGCTTCCAAGAATGCATGCATGTAGTGTGACCTGTGTCCAAGATAGAGGTTAATGCAAACCACAACCTTTCTTCTTCCACCTAACAGTGTTACTGTGGGATCTAGATTTTGCAATCTAGAATTATCTATAATTTCATCATACTATTCTCTGAATCAGTAGATGTTCTTACAGATACAGTACTGAACATCGAAGTACATATCATGTGGAAGCGTAAATATAATAATAGACTTACACATGGTTCGATTAGGCCGAAATCAATAAAATGCAACAGCAAAAACGGAACATACAGGTGGGACCCTCAGAATGTGCCCACAGACAGCCAACTGGGGTTCGCGACATAGTTCTTGGCCTCTTCATCTTCTTTACCAGTTGCATCCCAAGGCGTAGTGATCTGGCTCTCCTGATTCTGGATTAATTAAGTGAGCGAGGGTGAGCACAAACCACCATGATCTGCGAGCCAATATGCGGGATGCAAATAGATAACATGCATGGCTTATCAAGAAAAGGCTCGGGTTGTTTTATTTGCCATAAATTGCTTTTAAAGTACGATACATAGAAATTCTCTGAGGCCTAACAATTTGAAGTAAAACATGATATTTGGGTAAAAGAGGGCAATATTAGTAGTAGTGCAGATTTCATCCACCGTTACATAGCTTCTACACCATATGCTAACCTTTCAACGTTATAACCGCTTATTTTATCACTAGAGTGATACCCAAGGCAACACAAATCAGGGCTTCCTGCAGCTCGCCATTTTCCAATTCCACCCATAGAGTTTTTGAAATAGAATTATATCTGGTTAAGTTCCCATGTCCGCCTTGATCGTGGGCACATCTATTCAAATAGTTTTTACTTTGCAGAGGTTGTACACTTAACCTATAAGATATGATTATCTCACAATGTCGGCCATTACATGCTTCCATAGGTGTGCGATTGAGTAATCATAACAAGGCTATTACAATACATCTTCCTAGTGTGGTTATGCCCACTAAGGGGCCGACAGGGAATGGGCATCGCAGGGGTGATAGTGACGGGCTGGAGGAAGGTCGGTTTGGGGAGATGTTGCCATGGTTGTGCTCTGGGTAGAGGCAGCACGGGGTCGGACCACAGCAGGTGTGGGTGGGCTCACGGCTGAGCGTGGTTAATGCGTGGACGACGAGCAGCCGGTGGCAGGGCATGGTCTCTGGTGTGGCTGATGGCATGGTGAGACGATGGAGATGAGATGCTGGTTGTTGAGCACGCAGATGTGACGTGGCCAGAGCAGGGCACGGCGGGGCAACGTGGGGAGGCATGGCGCCATGTATGGCCACAACAGGGTGATGGTGATGGCGACATGTAGGTGGGAGTGCCCGATCGGGGTCATGCGCCAGGGCAACAGAGAGGGAGAAAGAGAAAGGAGGAGGAAGAGAAAGAAAGAAGATGAAAGAGAGAAAGTGCGGCCCCACTTGGAAGTGAGAGAAAAGAGATAAGAAAAGTCAGGGCAAAATTTGAAATGTGGAATCTTGATTTAAATTTGCATTCAATTTTGGATTGCCGATTTCGAGTTTTGAATCATATTTAGATTCAAGAAATTTGAATTTTTTAGTTCAGTCAGTTAGCCAAGAATTTTGCTTTTAAAATTAAATTTGTAATGTAGGATTTCTTTCTTTCAGTAATGAAATTCAGGTTTTGCATTAACGACTTACTTTTGAATTTCAGTTTTCATATTTATAATTCATTGCATTAATTTATTCCGTATATTTTGTTGTTACGAGTATACTTGCATTTGGGAATAATTCCCAGTTATTAACTCGCATTACACGAAATTCGGACAATCCCAATTAAAATTGTAGAAGAAATTCAAATGCCAACCAAATACAGTAAAAAGTTTTAAAATCTCCCTCATTTTCGAACATCCAAATTTCAGGATGTTACAATTACTAAAAGGGTAGAATTTTTAACCACATAACAGTCTTCTCCATTCAATCCAATCAAAGAAAACACCAGAAACACTTGCAACTAGATATGGAAACAGATCAAATATGATATAATAGTCTCAAATACGAATACAAATTCATATTTTTAAAACGAATACAAATTCAAATATTTTTGAATATGAATATGAATACGAATTGAATGCCGTAATGGATACGAATTTGAATCGAATATGTACTTAATTCGGTCGAATACAAATATCCTCCTACAACTTTTGTAACAAATCTCGGTAGAACAAATTTCTAGCAGTTTTGCCGGTTTTTCACTGGTTTTTGACCAGTTATCCACGATAGGCATAGGAAACGGATCGAATACGAATATAAATATTCTCGAATACGAATATGAATATTCTCGAATACAAATGTGAATGCGAATATTCTCAAATAAAGATATAAATATTATCAAATACAAATATAAATATTTTAAACACAAATTTTACTTATTATATTTATATTTTTTAAATATAAATATCAAATAAAACGAATTATTTGTTAGCGCATCCCAGCCCTACTTGTAACCACCTCCGTTTACGCAGGGGAAGCCCGCGGACAACGTCCTTGTAGATTTCAACCCTCTTCCGACCAAAATTCTTTGATTTTTCTGTGAGACACGTCCACATGAGGACCAATTGATTGCCCTCGTTGCCAAACACGCCTGACAGTACGTACTGAGACAGAAAACTGTGATGCCGCCGACCCTTCTGGACCCATCGGCAATAGTCCTACTTCAAAAGCATTGGTTAGGCTTTTTTAACTATAGTTTATAATTTTTAACTTAAAATTTTAAATTTCATCTGTTCCCTGCTCTTTAGGCTTATGTTTTTAGCTTCTAACTTTTTAATTTCATTTGTTAGCTATTTTTTTGGGTTTTTTGTCTATTTTTTCCTCTTATTCCTTTGCATTATTCGATATGAAATATCATTATTTTCTTTTTCCATTTTTAAATTTAATTATGCTAAAAAGCTTATAGCAGCTACAATGTAAAATAAGCTCGAAATAATGAAAAAGCCATAAGTTTTAAGCCCGAATGAGTAGGATCGGTCACATGAAATTTTGAGCTGTATTGCTGATGTTGATACAATGTATACTATAATTATTTAGTAGATATCGTCTTAAAAATCTATCGTTTACCAGCTAGTTATTATAGCAAAAAGTAAAAAAGCCAAAGCAAAAAGCTCTTTGCATTCATAGCTCTACGCTCATTATTGCTTAATAATTTACGAGTGCGTGACGACTGCAGCACTTCATCATTTGGATTATTGTGCATATGTTAAAAACAAAAATAAAGACCAAAGTGACAAAAATGATACTTGATTACGATTTTGGTTGGTACAGATATTAACTTTTAATATGTACAGTAATTAACTTGTAAATCCTAACTAGAAAAATTACTCTATTTAAAAACTAGATACTGTAGCAAAAACAAAAAACTGTTTAAAAGCCAAAAAAAACAGTCCCGCAAGTTCATATCCTTGGCATAACAATGGAATATACCTTCGTTATCTATCTCAATTTCAACCTCACTTACGGGTGAATTTGGCATGACGTTGAGACCAGGTACTGCATATGAAACAGGCAAAGCAGAAGTCAACAATGGAATACTGAAGGAAGAAAACAGAGGATTAGAGTCGCTTACCTCGATAAGGTCCATTCTCTGGTTCGTTGATAGGATCTGTGTTGAGGTCCATAGTCACCTCACGGCGCAGGGCAAGTAGGTGATGTTCCTACATATATAATTGTTTTAGAGGGAAAAATACAACTCGACGAAAATTTGACGATTCAGTTTGGCTCCAAACATCTTCTTTCAGAAAAGTTTGGCTCCAAATAAGTCCAGTGAGTGGTTTTGGAACATTAATCTCAATTGAAAAAAAGATCCAACCAAAGCCTCCAAGACTTCAAAACGTGCAAGCATGTATGCATTAATCTCCATGGGGTAGCGTGCGTGAGGATGGTTTCATTAATACATTAGCCTTGGTTAACCAAGGGTAGTATGGCATTTAGCTTCACTCAATTTACAAATTCCTTTGTATACGGTGGGACTTTGATTTAATAGATCACTAGTCGAATGCTCGTGCGTTGCTACAGATTTTTAAAATTTATCATACTATAGTTACATACCCGTGCGTTGCGACGGTATTACTATTATAACATGTCGAGCCAACTCCCCTCCCTCCCTCGTTTCCATCTACTGAGTTCATAGCAAATATCATGCAATGCTACGGAATAAAAGACAGGCCTACAAAGATGGTTTAGTCCATGAGAGAAGATAGTTTATTGGAAAATTTCAGTTCATCTCAAACAATTTCCATTTCAATTCATACTGAGTTGTTACACAAAGGAGGTATACCAATGCCAAAATAGCAGATATCAGTCAATACTCTTCAGAACAAAGTGTCCAAGAACAAAATTTAGGCCTCAAGCTTTCTTCATTCTAAATAGCCAACTCAAAGAAATCGTACGATTAGAGATTCAGGTTTAAAAGTGGTAGCATATGTAATTGATGGTGCAGATAACACAGCTCACCATATTTATACCACTCAATATGTGATGAGGGGCACCTGTAGAGGTCAAAGGGAAAAAATTAAACAATACATTTCAAACAAAGCATATTTTCAGTGCCCTCAAATGGTGCATCAAATTGCCATTTGCATGTGACCATCATCCAAAAAAATCAGTTAGTACTCTCACGAAGAAAAAACTACTTGACGAAGACCAGGAAACTCACGAGTTATTTAGAAATTGGAAGGCTGTCCTCCTTTGATGGACAAACCGTTTCTCATGAACCAATAAGAAAAGTTAGGAAATTAGCCTGCAATACAAGTGGTGGTGAAAATTAGAACAAGGGCCAGTTAAACACAAAATTTCTCAAATGCCAGGTCTCACACAAGATCAAATGCAAATGCACACTACTTTTCTGAAACGCAGAGGACCATAACAAAAAGCTACACTTGTTAATACCTGGCGATCAAACACAAAACACTTTCAAGAACAAAATGCGTTGAAGTAGCAGTGTTCCACATCGCTACTCTACTGGAACACCAGAATATTAGATAGTGGAAAGTGAAAATAATTTTGGAGCAATTATTATTTGAAGGAGAGTACTACCATGGGAAATATGGAAGGCAGAGAAATAAAAGATCATTTTGGATCAGCCACCGCTTATTGTAAGAAGACTACTTTGTGTGCTGAAAAGAGCTACATCGATGTGGCGCATAACTTCCCTTCGTGGTAATCTCCAAGATAGTCATTTTGAACTCTTTCTACATGTTATGTATGACTATAGTCTCAAATGTATATAGAATGCAGATCAGCAGACTAAAGTAGCGTATAATGTTTAGATTATCTCTCACTTATGCAATCAAAAGCAATCAATAAACATGATTCACCTTATCGCTGCACAAAATTTCCAAAAACAATGTGCAAAATGGAAGAGGTAATCGATGTAAATACCCAACCTTTAGAAACAAGGGCATAGATCCAACAAACCACAATGTACTTATTCATCTTTTCTTTTGAAAGTAATATACTATAGATCGAACAAAACCACAATGTACTTACATATCTTTTCTTCTGAAAAAAAACATTTACTCATCTTTTCTTCTGAAAGAAAACATACTTTCTTGGGCATTGTATAGAATACATGATGTGTGGATAAAAAGTAGCTGACAAGACCAACCTCGAGCACTCACAGCAGAATGCAACGATGTAGCAGCTGGAGCCCTCCTGTGTGACAGCGACGGCAAGTTTGGTCCCCTCGTCGAGCGAAATGTAGCCCGTGTGGGAGCGACAAAGATGTCGACCAA
The DNA here is from genome assembly GCA_036346575.1 of Dendrocalamus sinicus. Taxonomy (NCBI): domain Eukaryota; kingdom Viridiplantae; phylum Streptophyta; class Magnoliopsida; order Poales; family Poaceae; genus Dendrocalamus; species Dendrocalamus sinicus. The sequence continues at coordinate 48,590 of JAYEVI010000552.1, forward strand.
GGAGACCATTTAATTTGGGCCTCCAGATTATGCATTCAACCCCACCATTCATTACCCCATAATATGCGCCATCCATGAATTGTGTCTCAATTAAACCTTGCATTAGCAAATTAACAAAATAAAGTAAAATCAACCACACATTAGGGGAAAAATGGCATAAATCAAATCTTCACCCGCATGGCCAAGTCGACAAAGACAACATTAGGAAAATCGACTGAAAGACCTCCGCAATAGTACCTCTAAAGCTTGAGAAATTGCTAGATACACATCCTCTTTACCAATGCTATATGCCCCAACAACAATGAGTGTTTTTGGTTGCTTTTGTAGATATCTTTGAGCTGTACTCATCACAACAAAATCAATAAAGCTTGTAGTTATAAAGAAATATTATCCAAGGTCATTTGGCTTACTGAACTGAAACAAGGGAATAAAATTACAAGCAGCCGCTTTTGTGACTACCCCACCCGGGCACCCGCGTGAATCTGGCCGCATTTTCTTACACCGCCGATGCACCACTTCCCATCGCTCTCATCCCACCACTAGACTACATGGCACCGTCTAGTTGCCCTTACCACCCCCCACCACTACCGTCTACAATCAGCAGCAAGCACCACAAGAACTTCACCCAAGACGGAGGGAAGATTTAAACCATGTGGTGCACCGCATACCTAACCTCAAAGCAAAATGATCTTAGGTGACAAATAACCTCAAAGACGGTAACAACGCTACATACAACCTAGTCAGATAAAATAAGTTCAACAGTATATTTCACCATGGTAATTAATAAACCAGCTACAGTCATCAGCCTCCATAGGAGTATCTTCGACATAACAAAAATAGCACTTTAATTACACTAACCGGCTTTTTCAGCAATACCATTTTCCGTGGGTCCCTCATTCTTCAGCTCATATGCCTGATAAGGCACCTCGCTCATTGCTTTAGGAGCTGGACGGCCTCCGAAGTCTTCTGGAAAGAACTCAAAATCTGGCCCAAAGTTGAACCTGACTTCACAGTTTGGCTCATCAGGCAGCGTATACAATGACGCACTGGTAGTACCGCCTCCAGAATGTCCACAAGGCGGTGCCTTGGCATACCCCATTCTTGAAGTAGCATATCTCACTTCCTGCATTTACAAGAACCATGAAATATTGAAATTGATTATTTGATGACAAAGCCGGTGAAGACAAAGTTGAACAAATAAAATGATGGATGCTCAAAGGTAGGAAGTGCGCTATTAGTGCCAAACAACCATTGCTTTGAGATCATGGTTTCAGATAGAAAACAACTAACAAGGAAATACCTTTTACTCATGCAAGCAAAACATAGTGTAATCTAATGGTAGATAAGAAGGTGCACAGATGGTCTGTATATATATTAAATACTCAAGATCGAAACTTTTAAATCAGCGCCCAATGGGGTAACTAAAACCTTTTAATTGTGACTAATGGGATCTCGACTTCACTATATAAGAAACAAATAATAAAGAAGCACTTTTTTATTCATGTAGGCAAAACATAATGGAAGCTAATGCAAGATAAGGTGCTATGGTGACTGGATATGTAAAAGACCAAATAAAAAAGTTACACCACAACATCATAACTTTCAATCGGTGCCAATGGAGTAACTAAGACTGCCTTTGATGTAGTAAGGCATATGACAGCTTGGTATAAGGGAAGGTAGAAAGTGTGATAGGAATGGCCTGTGTGTAAGGGAGGTAGCAAGGGTGTGCACTGGGTCATTTGACTCGCTTATTTGTGTGATGCAATGTAGATTCAATATATTATTTCTTCAGGTTTGTACTTTGTTGATTTCACGATGCTCCACTCACGTTGTTTTCACATATTTTGTGTGGCATATGAAGTTTAGTTAACTTCATATATCTTTCTGGCAACAGAGGGAATATACTCAGTCAAAATTGCATTTTTAAGTGAAAAGTCCTATTCTAATTCTAGCATCCATACAAGCAAACTGCATGAATTCCATCTGCTACCTTTCAGGGGAGCATCACTTGGTTTCTTTTTATGTTTTGGCTATGGATTGCCTGTTGCATTCACCATTATGCTTCTGCACTAAACGCCTCCATATTTTCTTTTTGAATGGCAAAAATACCTCCATAATTCAGATAAAACGAAATGCATTTATTCAATTGTTCTTTAGGCAAGATACTTAGGCAGTTCAAATTCCCGGCCTATCCACATGGATGGGCCAGGATTTTGGCTCAACCAAATAAGGACTTAAATTGCAAATATTACATAATTACAATATGACTGAGTGGAAACTACTTTCTAGTGTGTGCAATGCAGATATTATGATTTGAAGCACATGTAAATATCCTACAGTGTCCAAACAGGGATATGGAATTTGCATGAGGGGTGAATGGGGAAACGATGGCCCCACATCAAAGAGGGGTGTGGGTAGTTACCAACGCACCCGTGAAGTTTAACAGTACATTTTTACTTCTCTTAACATAAGTGCACAGTTGCTGCATAAGATTTATAAACTTTGCAATCCTAATTCTTTGTTGTACAAGTAATACATATAAAAATAAATGTCTGCTTGTTCACTTATTTCAGAAGACATTTCTTTCTTGAATCTGTTATCCTAAAACCTAAACACCTCATTTCTGCAATTCTGCTATTAATTTATCATATCAAGTACTGAATGAGACATAATTCACCCTTAACTATTGTATAAAACTACAGCTTGCCATTTGCAAAATAACCAGTTTTTCTTTTTGTGACAATGGCATGTATTGTAACTATTGTTTACTTGGCACTGCAGTCTACTACTCAAAGGAACTAACACAAGTACTCACCAGGAACTAGATTAGGCATCTTTTGCTCATCCTTCAGAACTTCTACATGAAAAGGCAGTCCCTTGTAGTGAACAAGGTCAGGTTGCTTGGGCTCGTACTGCTCCCCATTTGGCAGAGAAAGGTAGAACCTGTGACATCTCCTTCGCTGCACTCTTCGTCACGACTTGGCCCTCCAGCCTTGTGCACCTTGGAGCCATCGACGCCGCGTATCCGAAACCAAACCCGTCAGAGCGGCTGTGTGTCCGGAGGTCGGCTGTTGGTGGCCCACCAAGGCGGGTGTGGCCGAGAGGCGGGTGTAGCACCTGACTTCAAGTACCAGTGCCGGTGGAGACACCGCGGTGGCGCGCGATCATGCGGAAGCCCTTGTTGCTGCCGGCGGTGAGGCGGTCGTCCGAGAGTTCGATCCTCTCGGACTTGAAGACGCGGAGAGGAGCACGGGCAAGCCGGGCGCGTCGTCGTTGCGCTCGCCACGCAGGCGGGCGCTGGGTGAGGAAGAACTCGCCTCGCCACAGGAGGGTTTGGGCTTGGGGTGGCGACTGCCGTTGGCGCCGGAGGGGGCGTGGGCCGGCTACTTGGCCTTCTTCTTGCCCTTGCGGGAGGCAGGCCTGGTCCAGACGCTGTTGCTATTGTTCTTCTTCTTGGACTTCTTGCTCGGCGGGGCTGGCGGCGCGAGGGTCATGTGCTTCCGGGCGCCCGAGGCGTTGATCCCGTCGTCTTCGGTGTCGCCGGGGGCATCCGCGGCGGCGTCGGAGGAGGCGACGGCGGAAGCATCGGCGTCGGAGAAGGGGGTGTCGGGGTCCGCGGAGGCTGGGGTGTTGGGGAGATTGGGGGTTTTGGCGGCGGCGGGGGTGGCATCGGAGGTCGGGGCATAGGCGGGCGGAGACGAGGGTGGGGGTGGGGAGGCATTGGACGGGGGTTGCATCACGGACGGGGGTGGCGAGGGAGGGGCGTCGGCGTCGGCCATCGGGATGAAAGGGGAGGAGGCGGCGGCGGCCGCGGCGCGGGGTGGGGAGGAGGAGGAGGAGACGGCGGCGGAGGAGGCGGAGGAGGAGGAGCGAGGGCGGAGCGCAGCAGAGGAGTGGGAGGTGGGAGGCGGCGGCGCGGTGTGGGGGGTCGTTGGGGCGGGGTGAGCAGCGGTAGGTGAGGAATTTTTGAAGTGAAGCCCGCGTGAGCACAGCCAAAAAAGTGGTCCTACATGTCAGTGAAAAGGGAAGGAGTGTAAGATGCACCATCACCTTGAACTCCTCCTTTTAAGGAGTAGAGAAAATAGAGCATGACCGCATGTCGCATTTTGCATGAACACTTCAACAGAAGGAACAAACCAACACACAGTGGTAAAATGGAGAAAAAAAGAGCAATCGAAGGAGCATAAAGTGTAAGTAATCTCTAAACAAAATTTCACAAGCATTACAAGATAGACGCCATGAGTGATGAGTGTATCTTAGTTAGCAGGCCGTCGCCGGGTGCCGATGCGGCGATGCCAAGAAGCCGCTGCCCTCCGCCATCGTCTTTCAATACCAGGTCGCCGCCGCTGTCTTCAAACGCCCAGCCGCCGTCGCAGGCCTCCGATAGAGTTCGATTGTATGAAAAGGTTTTGAAGCAAAAGTGCTCTGCTCAAGTTGGCTTTTTTTTATGGCTTATGGTTTTTTCACTATAGCAAATTTATTTTATACTGTAGCTGCTGATAGTTTTTTTGACGTAATTAAATTTACAAAAGTTTAAAAATAGAAAAAATAGGTTATCCCATCACGAACAATGCAAAGGAATATGGAAAAAATAAAAAGGCAAAAAAGCCTCAAAAAGCCAGAAAAAATATGAGATTAAAAAATAATGAACTAGAAGACAGAAACTGAAGCCGATACAACGGAGCCTAACCACCACCAAGGTCATCGTTTCCGGTTTTTCCCGGTTTAACGGCTGATCCAGTCATGTTTTTTAAACTTAGGCACCCGTTGGGTTGGAACGGTCAAGGGTATCTCCTGTGGTAGACCTGGGCAAGCTTGTTGTATAAAAAAAATCTTGAGAAGGATAACAACTGTTATAAAAAAAGTGGTTTTGCTCCCGAGACCTTTTTCTCTGGTTTTCTCTATTTGCCTCCCGTAGTGATCAAGATTCTTAATTAAATCTATCATGGTTATCTAGCGCCAAACTAATGCTATTTCTAACCGAATCTCATAAGCCAATAGTTTTACTACTATGCTATTCGTATTTCACATGCTAATTTTTTTATTATCAAAACATGGCCAAGAGTGGTCCCTTTTTGCTAATCTCATCGTGTGGAATGCAATGGTTCAAGCGGATCATAAATCAAATACTCCATTTGGAAGGTATAGCCTTTTAAATGTCTCTAACCAAAACAAATATGATAATTGATGCAGCCAATTGGTAATGGACACATCACAGGGATCTTCTTACAAAAACTCAGGATTGCTACAGGATTGCGCGCCCATGCTCCCCCTCCGCCCTATAAAAGCCCCCATCGGCTCCGCCTCTCTCCGCACCACATCCCACCGCTGTCCCCGAGCCCCGAGTGACCCGCACCAAGAGCTCCCCGTGCGCGCCCCGGCGAGTACTCCGGCGAGCAATCGCCGTCGACCCAGTCCTCCCTAGAGCTTGCCGCTGCCACCCCGAGCATCCTCGCGTCCGTGCGGAGCTCCCGACCGACCAAGCCTTTCACCGCCGAACGCTGCCGATCGGAGCGCCGAGTTGTTCGCCGCCTCGCCGCCGCCGCTCTCCGTCGCCACCGACCCCATTGACCTTACAGCCGGAACCACCTCCGCACCGGATCGCTTTGGATCTTCCCGAACCCTCCGCCACCTCTCGCCGGCAACGCCGCCTCCGCCCACCTCGCCCGGTCCTCCAGCAGTAACTCTCAAAGGGTAAACTTACCCTGTAAGGGTAGGCAACGCCTCAACGACCGACTGGCTAGCACCGTTACTCCTTTCCCCGCTCCTCAGACGCTGCTCGAGCCCTCGCCCGCACGCCGAGGTTGAGCTTTTCTTTATTTTCCGCGACCGACCACTACCACCGGGCCCCACCCGTCCGCTACTGCCATCGCCGCTGGGCCCCACCTGCTCGCATCGCCGCTGACATATGGGCCCAGAGCCCAATGGGTCCCACGTGTTAGAGGCTGAGCTAGTGGGCTCACTATCAAGTGGGTCCCACCTGTCATAGACTCAGAGACAGAAAAAGAATAAAATGTAAATTCTGCATGTGGGTCCCACCTGTTAGAAATTTAATAATTTCTGGATTTATTCAAATTGAAATATTTAAATAAGCACAACTTTCTCATTTTAACTCCAAATTAAGCCGTTCAAATTTCTAAATTCTTCTAAAATCATAATCTATCCAAATATGGCCTCTATTGGAATTTATGATTTTATTTGAATTTTGTTTGTGTTTATTTGCTTTGTTTGCTTCGTCTTTTTGCACGTAGATTCCATCGTTGTCGAAGATCTCTCCACTCCGCAGCAAGAAGACCCAGAGAGCGTGCAAGAAGGCAAGTCTCCTTTGACCATTTTGAACCCATGTTTGTGAAATGTTTTAAAATTATTTTAAATTTATGTGCATCGCTATTTAATTAGAACTCTAACTTTGGTGTTAAGGCATTAGTTAAATCCAACCTTGTTATGCCCTCAATTGAACTTGAATGCCATGTACCCTTGTAACCCTAGTATTACCTTTGTCTCAATAATGAGAATTACATAATCCTTTGGTAATATTAGACGGTAGTGTAATGCTTAGTCATGCTATTTAATTCTTTGGTAATCTTGAAATGGGAAATCATATGTCATTCAACTGGTAATTGTATTTAGAAATAAGTGGTGACTGGTGTTGCCACCGTGTTTTTCAAACTAAAATAAAATGTGAAAGTTGGTTTAGATGGGTAAAGTGAATGTTCCACCCTAGTCGATTAAGGACCGACGCCAGATTGTCCGCATCGAGCATTACCGTGAAACCCCGAGTCTATATGGGTATGACCTAGTGATTAACTCATGATAGTTTAGTTTAGGTGCCACCAGTGGAAAGTGGGTGCTGTGGATTTATCGTTATTCACAAGTGAGGGACAGGATTTATCGCACTCATATGGCGCAAGAGGGGCTTTGATCGGGTGGATTTAACCATTCGCAGTGAAACCTCAATGGTGGTGTCTAGCTAGACTAGAGTGAGGAGAAGGCTTTGTGATATTTTATCCGTGTCTCATGCCAAAGGAAGCGTGGTGACTATTAATATAATTTATCTCTTGGGGTAAAGTTGTACAACCTCTACAGAGTGTCAAACTATTCAATAGTCCGTGCCCACGGTCAAGGGCGGGCAAGGAATGCATTCACATGGTAGACCCTTGGTTTTCATTTTAAAACAAAGTTTTGTACTCCGAGAGTGGAGGGAACTCTCGAAGGGTATCCCGCACAAAGCCGAGAGGGTGGATGTAACCCGCAGTTTCAAACTTTATCGGTTAAAGTTGGTTAACTAGTGTTGGTGGATAGAACCTTCACTATACAATGCTTATTAGTTTTAGTTAAACAATTAATTGGTCAAAATGATGCCTTAGAAATTACTTAATGGTATTTGAAATAAAATATTGCTTTGTGCAAAAGAACCATATAACCCTCCTTTGTTAAGCCTTGCATCTATTGCATTTTCCCCAAGACTTCATGGAGTACTTTATGTACTCACATGCTGCGCTCAAAAATAATACTCAGAGGAATACTAAGCTCAAGAGGGAGACTACGACTACTTCTGGGTGGATTCGACGAAGGATTTCCGAGTATTAGGTCGCACTTCCCCACCAATTGCCTCGTGGCGTATTGATGGGTCTCGCTGAATTTATTTTCGCGCACAGTTTCGTGTAAAAGCGAGGTCTTGAAACCTCATTTGTAATAATGAGACCTTTCGTCAAGACTTTTAATATTGTAATAAGACGTTGTTGGTTATGAATCATTTCTGCTTAATCGTGTGCACTAGCTTTGATTTGGGACTAGTGCTGTAATACACAGAGGGTCCGGGTTTGGAAATCCGGGGTCCCGACAGAGATGGTATCAGAGCCAATTTGACTGTAGAACGAGACCTAGATTAGAATGGTAAAACCATAAGGACTTATATTTATTAAAAGAGTATATTAAAAAAAAATATAAGCTTCTTTGCTTCTACTCTTTTCTTACTTAGTATCTCATTCTTGCCCTTAAAATTCATTTGTTAAAAATTTTACTAATCTTTTCTACTATTTCAACTTTGTAGATGGCCGGTTCATTGTCACATCCTGAAAGTTGAAATTTGAAAATGTGAAGCTTTTGAATTATTTTGCAATATGTTTTATTTGAATTTGGAGTTTATGATGTTTTTCTGAGAAATTTGGTGAAGGTTCCAAAAGTTAAAAGAATCAAGAAGAAACAAACATATTTAATTAATAGAAAATCAAGATTTAAAATGCGAATCTGAAAAGATGATCCAGTATAAGAAGAGAGAAACCTGAGTTAAAAATATAAAATCTCATTTTGAAAATAATGGCATAAATAGCAATAAAAGTAAATGAATAAAATACAAACATAAATATGCAAAATGTGCATGTGCAAGAAAAGGGTTTAGTAACAAACGGAATAAAAGTGTGAGAATAAATGGGCAAGCACCAATGAACAAGATTTGAAAGTGTAAATACAAATAAAAAAACAAAAGGGGAAGGAACCATCGGCCGCCGAGAGGCCCGCCCATTTCTCCTTCCTCCCGCTCTTTCATCGCCTGCGTGGACCTTGTCCTCGTCTCTCTCGCCAACGCCCCGCGCCCTTCCTCCTCATCTTTCTTCTTCCACCCCGCATGCTCGCGCCGCGTTCTCGCTACCGCCTACTCCTCGAATCGCTCCATCACTCGCCCAGCAAGCGCAAAGCGCGCAGCTGTGCAGCGTGGTAAAGTCACGATCGATCTCTCAGATCTCGCCGCAGCACGCCTTGCCGCCACCCCGCCCGCTTATTTCTTCCTCCTCCGCTCCTCCCTCGACCGCACGCGCGCCGAATACCTTCATGCGTCGAGCCCTGTGCCGGTTCTTACCCGTCGGTCATTCCCCACCGCCCGATGCTCCGCCAAACCCCGCCGCTACAAAAGCCCTGCACCACTCCTTGTCTTTCCCCCCTATTCCATCCTCCCTTCAACCTGCGCGCCAGCCGCCGCGCCTCCACGCCGTTCCGAGCCCTCCGGCGATGCCCCCCTCTCCAAGCGTGTCTCGAGTGCCTCATGAAGCCTTCTACCCTCCTCACTTAATCGAACTCCAGCCTCCGCCGCCGCAGGCCATCTTCCTCGCCGCCGCCCAAAACCGCCGCACGCCGCTCCTCCTCGCTAGTTCCTTCGATTCTCGCCGGTGGAGCACCTCTCACCGCCATGGACCCCCTCCGACCGTCGCCGAAGCTCCTCCGCCACCCCAGCTCGCCGGCACCGTGCCTCCGCCCGCGCCACCACTGGCCTCCGCCGCCAGCTCCCCTCGGCATGTCTCCCACTGGATATCTCAACGGTAAGCATCCCGAACACCTTTCGCTCCCGAGCAACCCGCTTCCTTCTCCTTTCCTCCGACGTCGCCGCCCCAAGCCCGCCTCACCGCCAGCCGCCCGTCTACCCCGCCGCAAATCAAGCATCAAAATACTTTAAATAGTATGCAAATGCTTAAATACTTTAAAGTACTTTAAATGCTTAAATACACCGCCGGCCGCCCGTCTACCCCGCCGCAAATCACTATGCAAATGCTTAAATATAATAGCCCCAGGTCATCAAGCATCAAAATAGTCTCACAGACATATAAATACTTTAAAGTAAACATGTAACCATTAACACAAAGTAATTAGGGTCACATAAAATGATACATACTTTATTACTAAGCTTTGCTCAAATAACTAAGTTTAAACTAAAATTAGGGGTAGGAATAAGTCTAATGGTAGCTAAAGTATAAGCAAGAATAAAAAATAGTGTCATTAGCTAAATCTTAACACTAGTTTTAGTATATAGTAACATTGAGCATATCTGTATATATAGCAAGCTGGGACCCGTATAAATAGACCCTAATTCAAATCAAACTTAGCCTAGTAATAAATGGAGGAACATAAAATATCATACCACAAAAGGTTATAAACATAGGCTATAAGTTTAACTCTGTAAACTAAGATTTGCAACCGACACTCAGATATGTATACCATATGCCCGAAAAGTAGCGCTGCAAAATAATACCCGCTAGACTCAGTATCCCAATTCATAGGTCTAACTCGACTCATGGAACTTCCTTGATAAATACAAAAATAATAAAAGAGATTATTAATAAAAAGGTCAAGCCTCGCTTTTCCCAATCGGCCATGTATGGCCACCTTCCTTTCCCAAAAGCAGATAATTCTGAGGTACATCTTCACTTTTGATCCTCAGATTTCTAAAATTTTCTCACGGTAAAGCATCTGCACAACTCGACCTCCTCGCTCAAACTCAACTATCTGTGCTTACAACACATCAACCTAAATCATCCTTCTATTCTCCAACCATAATAAATGCATAATTTAAAGTAAATCGGGTATTTAAAGTGATTGGATTTATTTGGATCTCTTGAGTTATTTGTTTTTATTTGGATTCAGTCGCTTATCGCATAGTTAGAAACTGGAGTTCCGAAGAATCAATGGATCAAGCAAGACCAAGATTAAAGTGTAGAAAAGACCAGCAGAGCAGCCCCCCCTCAAATGAGACAGCTTTGAGAGAGCACAAGACCGCGGTAAACCGCGCCAGGCGAGTCAATACTTTGATCATGTTGAACCTACATTTTCTGCAAATTACTTTGTTTTAAATTATCAAATTGCATGCTGTTATTTTATATGCAAATACATGTTTAATTTAAGATTCTAGTTATATCCCATTGCGTACATTGGTTAACTATACACCTCCTTTGGAATATTTGAATATGTGCACCTTGTCGCCCTAACAAAAATTATAATAGTAACCTTTCGAAAATAAGTCCGTACTTATATGCCATGCTTAGTTTTGCTTAGATACTCATGGGCGCGAGAGCGCTTAGGCATCACTTTTAATCTTGAGAAAAATTGGTTGGGCAGTCATGGTGGGAATGACCGGTATATTTTGGCATGATTATTTTATCTCCCAAAAATCCCAACTTGCTTAAATATCTGGGCGGATTGGTTCGAGGGTATGAGTGTGGTGCAGTGGATGCACAAAGTGGGTTGTGGTAGGCCGCCCAGATACCACTAAGGACTGAATCTTGTCATGACCTCCGTAAAAACAAGACAACCACAAGTCTCTAAAATACAACTTGGCTAAGTAAACTTATCGAAACCCCGGACTCATCTCACTGGTAGTGGATTGATGGGGCTACGCTATGGCAAGGGGTCCTGAAGGGACACCAGTGGAGGGTGAAGTTTCCCAACTGTCCTAACGTTGCGGGAAGTAGAAGCCCGAGCTGCGTTAGTGGCTATGGGAAACATCCCGCGCACAGATGGGACCCACCGCAAGTGGGCGGCTACCCATAAGGTGAGATGAGAGAAGGGACTAGATACTTTGAAAAGTCACCGTGATGGTCTGCTCAACCACATGTCTAAGGCATCATGTGGGGGCAACGAGTTGATTGTCTCTTGTGGTAAAAGTGTACAAACTCTGCAGAGTCAAAACTATTCGAATAGCCGTGCCCACGGTCATGGGCGGACATGGGAACTTAACCAGATATAGTTCTATTTCAAAAACTTTGTGAATGGGAATGGTAAAGTGGAGAGCAGAGAAAGGCCCTGATTTGAGTTGTCCTGGGTGTCGTCCCAGTGGTAAGTTAAGCGGCTATAACACTGAAAGATGTTATATGGTGTGATGCCATATGTATGGAAAAATTATGGTGATATTAGGCATATGGTGTGATGCCATATGTATGAAAAATCATGTTAGTATTCCTTGAACATTATGATTTGTTCCAAAGCTGCTAGGTCTCAGGAAATTTTACGTATTGTATTTCAAATAGTGGCATTACTAATCTTACAAACTGAAATATGGGTGGAATAAACAGGGTTGTGAGTAAAGGAGATGGATGTTTTTAGTATGCACATAAAGGTATTGGTGGATTCAGGTCGATTATGGAAAAGAAATGCTAGTGGGGGTTCCGGGAGAAATGAATTAGTGGGGTCCACCTGAATAGATAGGCTAGATAAATGATCTAATTGAATTTTCCGGAATTTGGAGAAATAGTACAAGTATTGGAGTATAAATCTTGATTAGTGATATTCTTGGTGGATATATAATAGTGAATCGATTTTGGAGAATTAGGGAGTGCAAAGGTAAATTGCTGGATTACTACACTAATGATTAATATAAATTCTTGGAAGATATTGGCGATAATGGGAATTAATAGAGTTGATCAATTGCTAGAGGGATGAATTGAATTTCGAGAAGATTGGAGGATTCATAACAATTAGTGGATTATAATCTTGGTAAATTGAATTTTCGGTGGAGGTATATTTGTGGATTAGCTAGTGATAGATAATGGAAAATAAGATTGATTATTGGATTATGGTTTTGAATCAATGACGAAAAGGATTGAATACGAATGATATCGGTGGATTTGAAAGAAATTATGTTAGAGAATCATTAGAATTCAGAGGTGAGGAGCTGATGAATAGTAATGACAGGATTGGATTATTAGTAATTCAAAATATAAAAGTATGATCGGTGGATTATATAAATGATGACATTTGCTGTTTGGAGTTTTATACAGCAGTCAATAAAGAAAGTGCATTTTCGGTGGATTAAGTCAATTTTGGCAATTGTAGTGTGGAGTTAGGTAGCAATAGTAACACTTTGATTAAATAATGGTAATAATGCTACTAAAAGCGATTTTTGGCAAATAAAATAATCCGAGCCTCTCCTTTGTTAAGCCATGCATACTATTTATTTGCATTCAGGTATTGGCTCATGAGCACGGGGTTGGAGTGCTCACACTCGCTTGCGATAAAATTCAGAATCAGAATCAAATCACCTCGCCAAGAACAAGATTGGACAAGCCGGCGAGAAGATGAAGATGTCAAGGGTTAGGTCGCGAACCTCCGCTGGCTGCCGTGGGCATGTCCTCAAGGTCCCACTGTGTGCTTCGCTCTTCGCGCCGCAATTTATCGATTTCGCCTAATCGCCCATGTGTAAGTTTATTATTACATTTACGCCGCATGATATGTACTTTGATATTCAGAACTGTAATCTGTGAGCACTATCTACTGATCCCGGGAATAGTGCGGGAATCACAGAAGATTCTGGATTGTAAAATATGGGTCTGACATTCATCCTCTGCTAGGTCGTGGGACTACTACTCGCATGGCGAGAATGTTGGAGCATTTGCTAGCCTTCTCCGGCAGCTTATGCAATGCCTCGAGTATCGCCAACCACCTATCTTTAGTGGGCGGAAGACTCGGATCCTGGATCGGGATTCTTGGACGATGGAGGTATTCCTGTATGCACGGGATGAGGAATTCAACTCCCACACATGCCCCATTGAGCATCCCCGGACCCGCTGTTACGATGCTATCTAGGACGCAGCTCGCCTCGCCATAGCTGACTTGTGTCATCTTCACAAGGAAGCTGTTCATCACCACCCTTTGTTTCTTCATCACCCTCGAGCAGACAGAGGTACCCGTTCCTTTGATATTCCAAATGATGATCCTCGATCGTCGCACCAGTGCAGCTCACTCAAAGCGATGGCGTCACTTACGCTAGAGCTTTGGAGGAGATTGACACCTGTGGATGCTTTCACTTCAGCCTACCAAAGACTCCGACACTCTTCGTGCCCGCCGCCAGAGTCGCAAAGCAGAGTTCGAGCCGACGCCTCCGAGCCGCACCGACTACACGCCGCCTTCACTTGTACCACCGCCGCCCCCAACAACCAGCGCCGACTGACATCCTCGACTCCGCACTGTGCTCACACCGCAAGAAGAAGGTGCGACGCCCGAGTCCTCTACCGACATCGACATCGGCGAACCCAAAGAAAAGACGCAGACTTTCACGCTCCCGCTCTTGTTCCTGGCCGATCGCTCCACCATAACTGCTTTCCATCCTTGCGCTTCCGTCGCGTGTGATTGTTCTCAACATCACATGAACGAGTGCCAAGAGGACCCGGAGGAGGATCCAGAGGAGGACCCGGAGGAGGACCCCGAGGAGCGCGTCTTCTTGGAGGATTAGTAGTAGGTTGAGTCAGTAGTACCCAAATAAATATCCACGTTCTTAGAACACTTTATTATGTTTTGGTGTGCTAGATGGACTGTATCAAGCCTATGTGCACTTGTGGTACAACCATTCATAAAACAATCTTGGTTTCAATAAAAGTTTCCTCTAAGTTGTTGCTTGCTTATTTCTTGTGTGTTGGGTTGGGATGTTGTTAGTTTCCCCTAATCTCTTACCTATGTTAGTTCCCCCTTACCTTTTGCTAACCCCGAAAACCGCTTCAGATGGTGAACACAAGGATGAACCCTGGCAACAGCCGTGATGCCAATGCCCAGCCAGACAACAACATTCCACCACCTCCTGCTCAAGCGCCTAACTTGGAGCATATGATGGCTATGCAATTGCAGCTACTCCAAGCCCTTGCTCGTAACTGTGTGCAACAAGCCCCGCCAAGCACCAAACTAAGCACCCCAGTCTAAGTTGGGAGAATTTATGAGGACAAGACCTCCTACTTTTGCTGGTTCAGTGGATCCATTGGAGGCCAATGGCTGGATCAAGGATGTGGAGAAGAAGTTGATCCTAGCTCAGTGTAATAATCATGAAAAGGTGTTGTATGGCACCCATCAACTTAAGGGAATTGCTGCTAATTGGTGGGAGAATTACTGCGCCGCCCATGAAGATGTGCAAGCCATCACATGGGATGAATTTGTTGAGGCTTTCCACACTGCGCATATTCCTACGGGAATAATGGAAATGAAGAAAAGGGAATTTACCAATCGCAGCAAGGAAACCTCAAGAGCCGAATACTTGAACAAGTTCACCTAACTGCCTGTATGCATCGAAGATGTCGATCGAGGCAACGAAGATTTGAGGTTCATGCAGGGACTTGATCCCAACCTCAAGGTGCAGCTGGTGTCTAATGATTACCCAACATTCCAGCATATGGTGATCAAGGCTCTCATACAAGAAGATGCTCAACGTCAATTGTATGAGACACAGAAGAGGAAGTTTCAAGCTCAGCAGGGAGCAAGCAGTTCTCGATTTCGCCCTAATCCACCCAGTTCAATAAGCCCTCAGAGCCAAGTGTGCCAAGGACTCCATTTGCAGGACCCCACCCAAATTCGCAAGCACCTCGAACCAACAATGGTGGCCAACCACAGCAGTAACAGACTTCACGGCGGGAGTGCAAAGGTTTTAACTGCAAGCACATGGGACATTATGCCAACAACTGTCCCCAGAAGCGCCCAGCTGTGACCCCTGTTCGTTTCAACCTGGGGATTACACCAGCACGAGCTCCAACTGCAGGTCAAGGCTATGGGGCACCTCAAACTCCAAGGACTCCGCAAGCCATGAGCAGAGGGCACATTAATCATGTGACCGTGGAAGCAGCCCAGGGTGCACCCGACGTAGTTCTGGGTAAGTTTCTTGTCAACTCAGTACCTGCATCAGCATTATTTGATTCTGGAGCTTCGCATTATTTTGTGTCAAAAGATTTTGTTGAAAGATATAATTGGGATGTGCATTTGCTAAAGAACCCTATGCTAGTCCAATCACCTGGAAAGGAAATGAGGACTAACACAGTTTGCCCTAGAGCAACCGTAGATATAAATGGAGTTAAATTCCTAGCGAACCTTATTATAATAGATTCCAAGAGCTTAGATGTAATACTTGGTATGGATTGGTTAACCAAGTATAAAGGGCGATAGATTGTGCCGATCGTGTCAGCATTATTACCAACTCTGATGGAATCCAAGTAAGGTATAAGTCGACACATCTTCTCGTAATAGGTGTGGATTGAACAATTTGAAGGAATAATCCTCGAAAAGGTACCTATAGTATGTGAGTATCCGATGTATTTCAAGATTTACCCTAATGCCACCCATGCAGAAATTGAGTTTGTTATCAACCTAGTACCCGAATGCCTCCAATCTCCAAGAGACCTTATCGATGCCCGCAAATGACTTGCGTGGTTAAGAAGCAAGTTCAGGAACTGCAAGAGAAAGGTTTTGTAAGACCAAGTACTTCGCCCTGGGGAGCACCAGTACTTCTAGTGAAGAAGGATGGTAGTCTTCGCATGTGTGTGGATTATCGATCCTTGAATGATGTGACAATTAAGAACAAGTACCCTTTGCCCCGAATAGATGATCTGTTTGATCAGTTGAAAGGTTCATGTGTCTTTTCCAAGATTGATCTTCGATCAGGTTATCACCAATTGAAGATAAGATCAGAAGACATACCAAAGACGGCGTTTGCCACTCGTTATGGATTGTATGAGTATACAGTGATGTCTTTTGGCCTAACAAATGCACCCGCATATTTTATGAATCTGATGAATAAAGTGTTTATGGAATATTTGGATAAGTTTGTGGTAGTGTTCATTGATGACATTTTGATATACTCCCGGAATGAGGAAGAGCATGCAGAACATTTGAGGATAGTTTTGGAAAAGCTCAGAGAACACCGGCTGTATGGCAAGTTTAGCAAGTGTGAGTTCTGGTTGAAGAAAGTGGCTTTCTTGGGACATGTGATTTCTGCAGGAGAAGTGTCTGTAGATCCCGACAAAGTAAATGATGTGCTCAATTGGACACAACCAAGTCGATCCGAGATCGAAGCTTTTTGGGATTGGCTGTTACCATCGCACTTTATTGAAGATTTCTCCAAGCTTGCAAGACCTCTCACCCTGGGCTGCTAAAGAAGGAAAAGAAGTTTGAATGGAGTAAATCATGTGAGGATAGTTTTCAGAGCTGAATAAGAGGTTAACTTCTACACCAGTGTTAACACTTCCGGATATTAGAATGGATTTTGAAGTCTTCTGTGATGCATCAAGGCAAGGACTAGACTGTGTTCTGATGCAAGAAGGAAAGGTAGTAGCCTATGCTTCAAGACAATTGCGACCCCATGAAGGGAATTATCCAACCCATGATTTAGAGCTTGCTGCCGTCGTGCATGCTCTAAAAATACGGAGGCATTATTTTATCGGTAATCGCTGTGAGATCTATACGGATCATAAAAGTTTGAAGTATATATTTACTCAACCCGATCTCAATATGAGGCAAAGGAGATGGCTTGAGTTGATAAAGGATTATGATGTTGGAATACATTATCATCCAGGAAAGGCCAATGTAGTAGCCAATGCTTTGAGCAGAAAGAGTTACTGTAACAAACTGTTGATTAAAGACAGTATGCCTGCACTTCAAGAAGAATTCCAGCGGCTCAATTTGGAATTAGTAGAGGAAGGATTCCTGGCTACTTTGGAAGTTCAACCAACTCTAGAGGACCAGATCAAGGTAGCTCAAAAAGAGGATAAGTATGTCAAGGAAATTAAAGAAAAACATGAAGAAAGGAAAAGCACCAGGATTTTCAGAAGATGAAGAGGGTATCCTTTGGTTTGGAAAAAGGATTATTGTACCTGAAAAAAAGAAATAAAGGAGTTAATTCTGAAGGAAGCCCATGAATCTAGATATTCAATTCACCCTGGAAGTACAAAGATGTACCAAGATCTCAAAAAAAGGTATTGGTGGTCAAGTATGAAAAGGGAGATTGCCTAGTACGTAGCTCTGTGCGATGTGTGCCAACGGATTAAAGCTGAACATCAGAGACCTGCCGGATTTTTGCAACCCTTGCAGATACCTGAGTGGAAATGGGAAGAGATTGGTATGGATTTTATAACCGGATTGCCAATGACAAAATCAGGGCATGATTCAATTTGGGTTATTGTGGATCGCTTGACAAAAGTCGCACATTTCATTCCAAAGAAGACAACGATTCGTGGGATAGACTCGCAGAATTGTATATGTCAAGAATCGTGGTGTTTGCATGGAGTTCCAAGGAAGATTGTGTCGATCGAGGATCTCAATTCACTTCAAAATTTTGGCGTGTTCGCATGGACTTTTGGGCACAAACCTAAATTTCAACACAACATATCATCCACAGACAGATGGTCAAACAGAAAGAGTAAATCAAATTTTGGAAGATATGTTGAGAGCTTGTGTCCTAGCGCACAAGACTAATTGGGATCAAAGTTTGCCCTATGCAGAGTTTTCCTATAACAACAGTTATCAATCCAGTTTACAAATGTCTCCGTTTGAAGCATTGTATGGTAGAAAATGCAGGACATCATTGTATTGGAAAGAAACAAGAGAAGGACAAGTGTTTGGACCAGATGTGTTGAAGCAAGAAGAAGAACAAGTTCGCCTAATTCAGGACAGATTAAAAACAGCTCAAACCAGGCAGAAAAGCTATGCGGACAATCGTTGAAGAACATTAGAATTTGTATCTAGAGATCATGTTTATTTGAAAGTTTCGCCTCTCAAGGGAATGCGATGTTTTAGAGTTAGTGGAAAGCTTGCCCCTAGATTCATTGGACCATTTCCTGTTACAGCAAAAAGGGGAGAAGTTGCTTACCAGTTGAAGCTTCCACCTCAGTTGTCAATGGTGCACGACGTCTTCCATGTGTCCCAGTTAAGGAAGTGTCTCAGAGTACTAGAAGAACAGATGCCTCTAGACGAAGTGAACTTGAAAGAGGACTTAACATATCCCGAGTATCTAGTCAAGATATTGATGAAGCAGAGCGCAGACGCAAAACAAGGTCATCAAATTTCAAAGTGCAAGTGGAGCAACCATTCCGAGCTGTGGTTTACTTGGGAGCGTGAAGAAGATCCGAGAGCAGAGTTCCTAGTCTTTTCCCAGTTCGTCCGAATCTCTGGGTCGAGATTCTTTCTAAGGGGGTAGGTTTGTAACATCCCAAAAATTTGCTTTCTGAAAATTTAATTTCAAATTAATTATTTTAAAGTACTTGGATTTTATTTGGCTTTTGTTTGGTTTTTCAATTTTCCGAGTTTAAAACCTATTTTTAAAATTTAAAAGTATTTTAAAGTATGAAAATTTAATACCAACATTAGTTGGAAATAATTTTATTGAGTCCAAAATATCTTCGTGAGCTTCGTGAGTTGTTCTGAATTTTGGAGGTATTTTCATATTTTTCTCGAGGCTTAAATAATTTCCTAGCCTTTTCTAAAAATAAAAATCAAATTGTAAAAATAAGAATCCAAATCCTCTCCCTCCGCCGACGCATGGACGGCCCAGATCCGCCCACGAGTCGCACGCCCACTCCCGCCACTCTCCTCACCTCCGCTAAGCGGCCCCGCCTGCCACCCGCCCGCGCTCGCTCCCATCGCGCCTGTGCCCCGCCTCGCCGAGCCTTCTCCTTCCTCGTGCCACCGCCTTCCTTTCCTCTCTCTCCCTTGCCTTCTTTGTCTTCCGGCCGATCGTATCCGCGCCTAATCCGCCCCTCTTTCCTTTTCCCCGCTCCTTCCATTTTCCGGCCGCCATCTCGCTGAGGGATTGCGCGCCCATGCTCCCTCCGCCCTATAAAGCCCCCATCGGCCCGCTCTCTCCACACCACATCCCACCGCTCCCTCTCTCTCGAGCCCCGAGTGCCCCGCACCAAGAGCTCCCCGCGCGCTCTGGCGAGTACTCCGGCCGAGCAATCGCCATCGACCAGCCTCCCTGCAGCCCGCCGCCACCCCGAGCATCCTCGTGTCCGTGCAGAGCTCCCCGACCCCTCGACTGAGCCTTCTCACCGCCGGAACGCCGTCGCACCGGAGCGCTCGAGCTGTCCTCGCCGCCTCCTCGCCGCCGCCATCTCCGCCGTCATCGGACCCCATTGACCCCACGCCGAACCGCCTCCGCACCGGATCGCGCTTTGATCTTCCCCAACCCTCCGCCACCTCTCGCCGGCAACGCCACCTCCGCCCACCTCCGCCCGGCCCCTCCAAAGACGTAACTCAAAGGGTAAACCACACTATAAGGGTAGGCAACGCCTTAGTGACCGATCGCTAGCACCGCATTCTTTCCCCCGCCTCTGCTCTGCTCGAGCTCCCTGGCAGCCGCACGCGGAGGTTGAGCTCTTCTTTATTTTCTCAAGCACTAACCGCCTGCTCATGCGCTGGCCGCCACCGTCTCGCCGCCATCGCCGCTCGGGCC
The DNA here is from genome assembly GCA_036346575.1 of Dendrocalamus sinicus. Classification (NCBI taxonomy): domain Eukaryota; kingdom Viridiplantae; phylum Streptophyta; class Magnoliopsida; order Poales; family Poaceae; genus Dendrocalamus; species Dendrocalamus sinicus. Next base: position 68,550 of record JAYEVI010000552.1, read on the forward strand.
CCACCTGCTCTACTGCCGTCGCTGACATATGGGCCCTGAGCCCAATGGGTCCCACGTGTTAGAGGTCGAGCTGGGCTCACTATCAAGTGGGTCCCACCTGTCATAGACTCAGAGACGTGAAAAAGAATAAATGTAAATTCTGCATGTGGGTCCCACTGTTAGAAATTTAATAATTTCTGGATTTATTCAAATTGAAATATTTAAATAAGCATAACTTTCTCATTTTAACTCCAAATTAAGCTGCTTCAAATTTCTAATTCTTCTAAAATCATAATCTATCCAAATATGGCCTCTATTGGAATTTATGATTTTATTTGAATTTTGTTTGTGTTTATTTGCTTTGTTTGCTTCGCTTTTTTGCACGAGATTCCACCGTTGTCAAGATCTCTCCACTCCGCAGCAAGAAGACCCAGAGAGCGCAAGAAGGCAAGTCTCTTGACCATTTTGAACCCATATTTGTGAAATGTTTTAAAATTATTTTAAATTTATGTGCATCGCTATTTAATTAGAACTCTAACTTTGGTGTTAAGGCATTAGTTAAATCCAACCTTGTTATGCCCTCAATTGAACTTGAATGCCATGTACCCTTGTAACCCTAGTATTACCTTTGTCTCAATAATGAAAATTACATAATCCTTTGGTAATATTAGACGGTAGTGTAATGCTTAGTCATGCTATTTAATTCTTTGGTAATCTTGAAATGGGAAATCATATGTCATTCAACCGTAATTGTATTTAGAAATAAGTGGTGACTGTGTTGCCACCGTGTTTTTCAAACTAAAATAAATGTGAAAGTTGGTTTAGATGGGTAAAGTGAATGTTCCACCCTAGTCGATTAAGGATCGACGCCAGATTGTCCAGATCGAGCATTACCGTAAAACCCCGAGTCTATATGGGTATGACCTAGCCGATTAACTCATGATAGTTTAGTTTAGGTGCCACCAGTGGAAAGTGGGTGCTGTGGATTTATCGGTTATTCACAAGTGAGGGACAGGATTTATCAGACTCATATGGCGCAAGAGGGGCTTTGATCGGGTGGATTTAACCATTCCGCGTGAAATCTCAATGGGTGGTGTCTAGCTAGACTAGAGTGAGGAGAAGGCTTTGTGATATTTTATCCGTGTCTCATGCCAAAGGAAGCGTGGTGACTATTAAGATAATTTATCTCTTGGGGTAAAGTTGTACAACCTCCGCAGAGTGTCAAACTATTCGAATAGCCGTGCCTACGGTCAAGGGCGGGCAAGGAATGCATTCACATGGTAGACCCTTGGTTTTCATTTTAAAACAAAGTTTTGTACTCCGAGAGTGGAGGGAACTCTCTAAGGGTATCTCAAGTACAAAGTTTTGTATCCCGAGGATCCGGTTTGGAAACCGGTCCCACAGATTGTGTTTAAGATTTTTAAAATAAACCCATTGGCCCAAAAATATGAAACAAAAATTTCTAAAATTCAATTGATGTCGAGGAATTTTTTCAAAATTTCATGCACAAATTCTCTCTGTAATTCAATTTAGAAATTCAAACTAGAACTAAAAGTTTAAACTTTATTTAACTTCTCTCCAACCATCGAAATAAACCCACTCATGAGCCCAACCTATTTCCATTTTCCTTCTCCGCCATGGCCCACTGGCTGACCCATGCGCGCCACTTGCTCGCCAAACCTGGGCCGCCAAGACTCTCTCTCAAGGTACACCGACATGTGGGCCCCGATCCCACCCGTTAGTCGGCCACTATTCTTCTTCATCATCTCTTTCCTTTGCGCTGCACCTGAGCTCATCGCTTTGCCTATATTCATATGCATGTGAGCATTGTAAGCCTCTATGCCTCGCCAAGCACGTCGTGATCTTGTCTCGCTGCGTGAGCTTGTCCCGTCACCGCTGCCTCTCTCGCGCTCTCGTGCTCTCTCTCACTTAGCGCCAAAGCCATTCATGGCACTCGAGCTCTCTCTCACCTCGCCCTATTTAAGCCTAGTCTTACACATTAAAATCTTTGCGCCACTCACTCCAACTTTTCCCCAAGCTCACACAACACCAGCTCCTTCAGAGAGAAAGATTTTCCCATCTTCTCCAAGTCTAGCCATGAGCTCACACTGATTCCTTACCTTCCGGTGAGTCCCCGACGATGTCATTGTGCACATTGAGTTTGCCTCATCCTTCTCTACCCCGTGCTCACCTTTCCTTGCCTGCTTGCCCTCGTAAAACTTGAATCCAACATCCTCACCGCAGCGTTCCCACACCGTAATCGACCTCCCGACCCATTCTCTCTCTCGAGTGAGTTCTCACCATTGCCATCGTGCCATTCGTGGCTTGCCTTGACTCCTTTATGCTAATTCGCCCTTGATGGCCTTGCTGCGCTCAAAGCCACCGACACATCATTCTTCCTCAATGCCGACTCAAGCTCTTTTTCGTCACCATTCTTATGACTTGACCAAAATTCTAGTAAGCGCTTCCACCTTCTTGCAATTCAACTTAAAGCTAAACCCATAGGCTAGCCATTAAACCTTAGAACTCGTTGTAGCTCTCACCATGTTCACCTAATCTCGCAACACTTGCTGCCATGTATAGCATGACACAGTGCACAATAAGCCACGAGCAATGCTCGAGCTTGTAGATCACAAAACTGCCCTTAATCTGAGGAAGTTAGATAGGGAACCCAAGGTTCACTATTGTCAACCATGTCACCGCCACCTGGATCATCACCGACCCTGCTTCGACGATCATAGGTCCTCGAGCCACATCCAAAATACTATTGGCAACTCGCTGAATGAGTGCGTGCATGATTTTGGCTTGAGCAGGGCTCTGTGCCCTTGCCGTCACACTGTCGCCTAGCACCACCGCTAATTGCTGTCTAGCCACTGCTATGGTGCACCCTATCCGATGCCATCATCACCAATAGCAAGCCCTTATGCCAGCAACCCATTTTGGCCCATGGCCAAGCTTGTCGACCATGCCCTCACCGCTGGCGAGTTCACCAAGGAGCTCAATCATGAGCCTCTTTGTAGCTTCACTTAGCCTCACTAACAAGTGCACACCAGCTGTCAGTAGGTAATTAAACTCAAGGATTAAATTAACTATTAGTATGACATGTAGGCTCCCCAAGAATTAGAGTCCTAATTAACTCTTGTTAATAGCCTAGAACTCGCTGACATGTGGACCTCGTGACTCTTAAACCATCGTGATAAACCTAGCCCAGTGGACCACTATCACTAACATGTAAGTCCCATTTTGGAAATAGCTGCATAGACCAAGTCCACGTGAGCCATGACCCCACCACACCGCATCCTTTCTCGGAAAGTTAAAATAAATACAAAACATAAATAAAACCCGTGGCCCCATCACAACCCCTTAATGATTTCTTAAGGAAAATAATTATAAAGGAAAAGGAAAACTCCAACCAACCCCACCTATTAGCCATCGAGGCTTTTCCTTTAGAAAACAACTCAAAGAAAAAGAAATTCAGATGGCCCCACCTATCGTAAATTTCTAATTTTAGGATTTCATTTGGTTCAAACTTTGAAACACCATAATTTCTTCATTTTAAATTCAAATCAAATGATTTTTCTAAATTCAAAACCTTTCCAAAAGTACCAAAATCATAATTTTTGGAGTCCATTTGAATTTTATTTAAATGTTTGATTGAATATAGATAGTTTTACGTGTATAAACTTTGATGCTTGTAATGGCCCTGTCACGACAAACAAGTTCCTAGCCTAGCCACATTTGATTAAGACAAGTCCTTATAATTGATCATATTGAACCTAATTTTCAAATGACAATATTTTACTTTCAAATATACATGCATGCTTATTATGAATAGTTGTTAAAATGCTATGTTAAAGGTTGATTGCCTTATTTTACCATGCACGTTATGCTTAGTATCGCCTTCATTGATTATTGATATTCTCTGCCATGTCACTTTGGACACTTACAAATAATGATAACTCCACCATTGGTCAAACTTTAGTAGATTATGGTTGTGCTTAGAAATGCCTTAGTGGTAACTATGCATATCATCCACCACTACCACTCAGCTCCCAATCCGCATCGTCAGAGTTCATAAGGATGTGTCCCCAACCTTCTCCAATAGCATCGACCATATGGACGATGACTGCCCAAGCTATCGGGAAGAAGTTAGACATCATTCAAGGCAGCGATCGGAGCGAAGTTCTCTTTGCCTCTCATCGCCTAAATAGACTCGCCTGTGAGTGGTGGCACACTTTCACCGCTGCTCATGCTAATGTGCAAGCCATCACCTAGAATGAGTTTATGCAATATTTCGCAAGGTTCATATTCCCACCGCACCATCACTCTCAAGAAGAGGGAGTTCAGAGCTCTCACAGGAGGATGCTCTGTTAATGAGTACCTCTAGAAGTTTAACCACCGCATGCTACGCCCAAGATGTTGCCACCGATAAGGCAATACAGAGAGGTTCTTGGAGGGCCTCAATGATAATATATCTATGCAACTCTCTCCAACGACTACACCGACTTCCACCAGCTTGTTAGTAAGGCCATTCGTCAGAGGGCAAACAAGTTGAGATGGAGAACCACAAGAGAAAGATGGCTACTTAGAGGGTCAACCTGTGGGGTTTGCCTAAGGCCCGTGGTACCCCGCCACCACCTGTAAGCTTCAGCCAATAGCCACCCATCCACCTTTCCAGTGAACCGCCTCCGCCTCGTGCATTCCGCACCTTCCAACCAGGGCAAGTGCCAAAGAACACCCCATCGATGGAGTGACTTGCTTCACCGCAAGAAGATACGACACTTTGCCAAGTCTTGCCATAAGAAGCTTCAGCTGCAACCAACGCAGATCATCGAGGTTAAAACTCAAGGCAAGCTTCAAGAAGCCTCGTAACTTCACAAAGGGCATGTGAACCACGCCATCAGAAGAAGCCTCAGGCTACACCGCACATCATGTTATGTATGCTTTCTTGTAAACTCAGCATCAGCCAAGTAGTTCTTTTTATTTTGGAGCTTCTCATTCATTAATTTCCAAGCTTTGTGGTTAAGAATGGGTTGGGTCTAGTTCCTCTTAGCAATCCCTTGCTAGTTCATTCCCTAGAGCATAAATGAGAGCTGGGACCTTATGTCCATAGGTAGAGTCACTCATTGAGGGAGTATTATTTGTAGCCAAGTCTTAGTATTAGACTCCAAGGTTGATGTCATTCTTAGTATGAACTGGTTATTCAATGCCTGACCCGAGCAACAACTCCGTAACCTTCAGGTTATTCGCACTATCCTGTGAAAGCTAGTGCACACAGATTGAATGCTGATACATATCATGCATGATAACCAAACTTTATGATAAAGAAAAGTACGGCCTTATGGCCAAGATTACATAAGGTGGCTTCATGGCCAAACATGAAATAAACAAATGAAGGTAATAAGAGGAGCAGCCCATCCCGCCTTCCCACAAGGCGAATTGACTGTAAGACGGGCCTATTCGTCGCGATCCTCAACATAGTTGACATCGCCGCCTCCGCAACATTGTTTATAGCAAGGTGAGCACATAAAGTACTCCACAAGTTGTTGGAAATATGCCCTAGAGGCAATCATAGAGATGATGATATTTCGCTTTATCCATGATTTAATAAATGTGCCTTGAATATTGCCTTGTGTTGATTAACAAGTATGTGACTTGTTTGTGAAACTCTTTACTTATATGGTTATTCTAAAGTTGTCCCTAGTCGGAGTTCATGTGAGGACACACGTGAATAATGGATTAGCACATGTATCGTTGATGACCATGTTTCACAGGTCATAGACATGGAGATGTCAAACCAATAATGTGGACACATGTTTAGAACATGGGGTTGGACCGACCCAACATGAGACATAACAATTATACTTATGGTTCTTTCTCTACACAATGTGTACGCCTTATCCTTAGACCTGAGATTGTCGCATGTACTTGAGATGTGAATCGACCTACTTAGGGGCTATCAAACGCTACTCCGTGAATCGGGTAGTTATAAAGGTAGTTTTCGGTTTGTCATGAAGCATGCTACGAGGCATGGTCAATGAGATGGGATTTGCCCTCTCTATCCGAGAGAGATATCTCTGGCCCTCGAGTGATCGGATCCGAAATGCATGGCCATGCTACTTAAGGTTAAGAGTTAACCTAGTAAGGGATTCCGGATCACAGATCGAAAGAGTGGTCACTTGGAGCTCACCAAATATCGTGGAGGCAAAGGGATTGGCATGTACATAAAGTTGTGATGGTTCGTCCGATATGATCTTTGTGTATGTTTAGGAGTTGGCACGCCTTGCCAGAGGCCATCGCCAACTATTGACCAAGTATGTGTACTGCCATGTCTAAACATACGCGGAACCTATAGGGTCACACACTTAAGGGTCAAGCCTAATTCGGATTGGATCCGGTTGACTGGTATTGAGTCCTAATGGGCCTCCATTCGAAGCCCATTATAAGGATGTCTATAAAGGAGGGCAAGGCGCACAGGTTAATGAAGAGAATTTCGTGACCTCTCAAACCCTCGCCGCCACCCTCCCACGCCTCGGCGCCGCGCGATCTAGTAATCCGGCGCGCGCGCGCCTCCCGCACGTGTGGATACCTTTGGCGGCGCCGCAGACCGTAGCGCTTGGACGAACCGCAAGAGAGAAGTTGTACGCTGGACGCCGCGACGAGGACGAGGAAGTAGTATGACTACTCGCCTCGACGCGTCGCATCGACGAGTACGACTACTCGCCCGACGCAGTTGCATCAATTCCGCACTGCTGCCTAGTGGTAATTCCGTGATCTATAACTCGCAGGGATCTTGGTTTACTTGATAAATTTTTATTTATTTGCGCTTAGCGTAGCCTACCCGTAGTCCTTCACAAGTTACACCAGAGATATAACAGATTTGATGCATGCATAAGGGGTTACAAAGAAAGGCATAATGTGGTTCATTTGCATAAACAAAGATTATTGAATTAAATACAATAACGTAAGTGCAAAAGCTGAAGTTGATACAATATATAAAAACAAGATTTAACAAATAATAACGTTAGTGCAGTGCAACAACCTAACACTAACTCTAACTACGGTATCCCACCCTAACCATCTTTCCAAAAGTTTCACAAATTTCCATAAACCAAATTTTATTAAAACCAAAATCTAATCCGTGAAAACCATACTAAGCATGTCCTGACCGTGGACACGGCTATCCAGATAGTTTGTTACTCGCAGAGGTGTACAACTTACCCACAAGACATGTTCTCCTGCTTTGCCACCGGATTACACACTTCCTTAGGTAAAAGGCCGAGAGATCATGATAAGGTCTGCTCCAATGTTCCATTACCAAATTAGCTACGCCGCCACTAAGGTTTCACCACAACATGAATCCACATGTTGGAGCCCTCTTGTGCCATGTGAGACTTCTCATGGCCTACGCCACGCCACATTCACTCTATAGCTAAACTAAAATGGAACTTCACAAATTACTTAACCAGATCTCGTCCCATACTGCACTTGTGGTAGTACGGTGTGACTTTGTAATAGTAGTTCACAAACCGGTCCTTAATTTGACTTAGGCCTACCAAGATACCCCTTGTGCCCGGCAACAACATCGAGTCAACAAACTACGACGCATGCCCAAGCACCCACCACCATACCAATGCCTAAGTCTAAAACATGTTTTATCCATTTTATTTTATCAAAATTTTATAGACCTTCTTGACTCACCAAAGTCAAGAATAGATTTTATAAACCAACATTTCGTGAAACCAATCTTCCCACCTAAATTAATCTAAGCATGGCTAAGCAATTTATAAAATGTTCTAGTTAATACTAATGTACCAACTAGGCTTTCATCTATGGTGACAAGGTATGTCTGCTCAAATTCGAGATTGGCCATACAAAGGGAATTGGTGTAACTAAAGTTTTAAGCACATTTGAACTAATTTGAATAAAAGTATGCATGCATATTAATTTAAAAACAACATAAATAATTTAAATTACTGGGATCAACATGGTCAAAGGTGTAACTTGCCTTGCTCAAGTCTTGCTGCGATTCGTCAAGAAATACTCCGATTCGTCAGTAATCATACGCAAAGAACCAAAAGAAAATCAAACAAAATTCAAATAAAATCCAAAAATTCAAAAAGAGTCCATAAATGGATAGTTTAGGATTTTAGAAAAATTTAGAAATTTGAACGAGTTAAATCGAGTTAAATGAAGAAGTTATGGCCTTCGAAGTTCTCACGACCATGGCAAACGTGATCGGCGGAGTTACGACCACGAGTCGACTTACGACCACATGGGAGGTTCACGACCACGTGGAAAATTTTACTACGCCACGCATCAGTCTACGACCACGCACTACGACTACACCGAACTCACGACTTCGACTACCAGAGAACTTACGACTTCGATCACACAGAAAACTTACGACTCACTACACGTAAAACCCACGACTCGACTCACCGAGAACTTACAACTCGACTACACAGAGAACTTACGACTTCGACCACACAGAAAACCCATGACTTCGACTCACACGTAAAACCCACGACTTCGACTCACACAGAGAACCCACGACTTCGACTACCAGAGAACTTACGACTCGACACACAGAGAACTTACGATCACGACTACACGCAGAACTTACGACCACGACTACACGTAAAACTTACGACTTCGAGGCCGAATACGACCACTCAAACAAAGTTAACGGCTACCTATTCATTTACGACCACATAGTCGCCACGACTACTCAGCAGCTACGGCTACAAACTAAGACTTACGACACACACGGATCTACTTCACCACACCGGAAGGGTGTTACCTTCGAAACCGTTGGCCGCGGGTGGTCTGAGGGAATCGTGCAGAGTGGCCGAGACGACTGATGGTCGAACAGGTTCGGTTACGAGTGGAGACGGCCGGCCGACGAAGAAGCGCGCGCCGAAGTCTTCGGCAACAACGGGCTGGCATGGCGCGCTGCCGCCGGAGAGGGAATGGTGGTCGCCGCGCTGGGGATCACGGCGCGCTGGCGAGGCGCGAAGAGACCAGTATGGCGCCACCTCACGGAGCCGCACGGCGCGACGAGGAAGCACGGTCGGGCCGATTCGGTTCAGGTGGAGGGGGAAAGAGGTGGCGCGCACAGAAGGCGAAGGAGGGGATAACGGGCTCGGAAGGAGCTTTATAGGGTGGACTGAGGTAAAGGGCTCGCCGGAGTTAAGGACTTTAGAAACAATGCGATAACGGCGAGAGGCTTTGTCGGCGTAAAACGGACTGAGGTGGGGCTACATTAGCGCCGCGAGCTTAAGGGCCAATAATGGCTTTGCCCCTACGAGGAAGGAGTAACCAAGCTTTTAAAGCTCCTGATGGGGTGTTAATGGAGGCCTACTGTTGGGGAAGAAGGGAAGAAGGAAACTTAAATTTCTTTTTTAATTTCGTATAAATTCTCAAGAGTTAAACAAAATTTAGGAGGGTTAAGAAAAGAAAAGAAAAAATAAACTTTTTTGCTTTAATAAAATATTTTAAATACATTTTCTTGCTTTAGATTTTTAAATAAAATCCGATAAATCCAAATAAACCTAAAATCAATAGAAGGTAAAAATTGGGATGTTACAAACCTACTCTCTTAAAGAAATCTCATTTCTAGATTTGAACTAGCTAGCAAAGAGATGGGGATGGTTGGCTTTCGATCTTCTTCTCGCCTCCCAAGTTGCTTCTTTCGTCAGGTGATTGCTCCATTGAACTCTGCTGCATTTGATGGTGTTTTTCCGTCGCGCGCTACTGCCCTCGAGAATCTTGATCGGTTGTTTTGATAGGTGAGATCCTCTTGAAGATCAAGGGTTTCAAGTCCGCTTGATCCGCTGGTACCGAGACATTTCTTCAATCGAGAGACGGGAAGATGTTGTGCACACTGACATGCTTGGCGGCAAATCCAACCGATATGCAACTTCTCCTTTGCGCTTGAGATCTTGAATGGCCCAACGAATCTTGGTGCAAGCTTTCCCCGACTTGAATCTTCGACTTCTCCGAGCGAGATACTCGAGATACACATAGTCCCCAACTTCAAAGTCGTCTCGACGACGATTATCTGCAGATAACTTTTCTCGCCTCGATTGAGCTATCTTTAACTCGTCTTTGATCTTCCTCACTTGATCTTCAACGCCTTGAAGTAAAGTTGGTCCCGATCTTGGAATTCTCCGCATCGCTCCCAATGCAAGGGTGTTCTCGACTTCCCGCCATACAATGCTTCAAAAGGTGCCATTTGCGATCGCCTCGATAATTGTTGTTGTAAGAAAACTCAAAGATAGGCAATGAGCGATCCTAACTATTTCCAAAATCCAGAGCACATGCTCTCAACATATCCTCTAGCACTTGATTTACTCGCCCGTCCGCCATCCTGTCTCGAGGATGATAAGCCGCATCAAATTAAGCTTACTCCTAACTCTTCATGAAGTTTCACAAAACTTGGAGGTGAACCGACTACCTGTCCGATACTATCTTTTCTAACTCCATGCAAGCACACAATTCTAGCCATGTAAATCTCAGCTAACTTACTTCCAAAATAAGTAGTCTTGATCGTATAAAATGAGCTACTTTGGTCAATCACAATTACCACCCGCATTGAGTCATAGCCGGATTGAGTTCTAGGTAGTCCTGCTATGAAGTCCATACCGATCTCTTCCCACTTCCAACTGTATTGGCAAGGGTTGCAAAGTCCTGCAGGTTTCTCATGCTCGCCTTGACTTTCTCGGTGTATCACAAGCTTCAACAAACTCCGCACTTCCTTTTCATACCGACCCACCAAGATCTTTCCTAAGGTCTTGGTACATCTTGGTACGACTGGATGAATTGAGTATGGAGTTTCATGGGCTTCTTGCAAAATCGCTTTTTGATCTCTCTTGATTATTGGGCACACAAATACGGTTTTCAAACCAAATAGTTCCATTCTCATCTTCACCGAATCCTCGCGCTTTGCCTCTTCTCATATTTTTCTTGATTTCTTGAATATCTTCATCCACCTTTTGATCTTCCATGATTTGATCAGTAAAGTAGGTTGAATCTCTAGAGTTGAGAGAAAACTTTGATTCATCGGTTTTATACTTAGACGGAGATTCCTTCCCAAGTCGAACTGATCTTCTTTTGACAACACACCGCTTGCATAAGTCCTTCGCTTAGCGATTCGCCACAACATTTGCTTTGCCGGATGATAATGAATTCCAATATTATAATCCTTGATCAACTCTAACCATCCGCGCTGCCTTAGGTTGAGTTCGCTGAGTGAAAATGTATTTCAAACTCTTGTGATCCGTATACTTCACAACGACACGATGAGGTAATGACGCCAGATCTTCAAAGCATGCACTACGGCCGCTAATTCCAAATCATGAGTAGGATAATTGCACTCATGTGGTCTTAGCCGGCGCGATGCATAGGCTACCACTCTACCTTCTTGCATAAGAACACAACCCAAACCTTGACGGGAGGCGCCACGTAAAACTTCAAAATCCTTATGCACATCCGAAGGATAAGCACCGGGCTGAAACTAACTTATTCTTGAGAGTCCGAAACTCGCTCACAAGCTTTCGCCCATTCAAACTTCTTTTCTTTCTTCGTAAGCCGAGTCATGGGTTTGGCTAACTCAAAATCCTGCTATGAAGCAAATGATAGTAACAAAGAAGTCCAAGGAAACTTTTGACTTCACATCGCCTTGGTGGTCGCCATTCCATTACGGCTTGCACTTTAGAGGATCCACCGCAATTCCTTCACTGTCACAATATGACCAAGAAAAGCAACCTCCTTTAGCCAAAATTGCATTTACTGAATTTGGCATAAAGTCGATGCTCTAAGCTTTCCCAGATTATCCAAGATGATTCTCATGCTCTTCTTCATTCTTGAATAGATAAGAATGTCATCTATGAAGATTACAACAAACTTATCTAAATACTCCATGAATACACTATTCATCATGCTCATGAAGTAAGCAGCGATTTGTTAGTCCAAAAGACATGACAGTTGAACTCATAATGTCCATAACGGTAGAGAATGCGCCTTAGGATATCTTCGCACGGATCTTCAACCGGTGATATCCTCGATCTCAAATCTATCTTGAGAAGACTCGCTCTCTTCACTGGTCGAATGATCATCGATCCCGGGCAACGGTACTTGTTCTTAATAGTAACCTCATTAAGCGCTCCGTAATCTACACACATTCTCATGCTTCCATCCTTTTTCTTGACGAACAAAACAAAGTGCACCCCAAGGTGAAGAATTTGGTCGAATATACCCTTTATCCTCCAATTCTTGAATCTGCTTTCTTCAACTCCGCTAACTCATTAGCCGGCATATGGTACGGTCTCTTGAAATCAATGTCGGGACTAGGTCAATCACAAACTCGACTTCCTATCCGTGGCATCCTCGTAAATCCTCCGAAATACATCCGGGTATTCCTGCATTACATCGTACTTCTTCTGCACTTGAAGATGAGTGAGAACACATTCTCCTCTCGCAGGGTTTCAGGAAAAGTTTACTTCTACTCCTTGATCATTGGTGAGGGTTATGGATCTGGTAGCACAATTAATTCGACCATTGTTCTTGGCTAACCAGTTCATGCCAAGAATTACATCCAATCCTCGAGATTCCAACACTATTAAGTCCGCTAAGAATGTAACCCCATTTATGATTAACTCTATTCTCTGACACAAGGTCCTTGTTCTCATTTCCGCTCCAGGAGAGAACTATCATGGGTGTACTAAGAGAAACCATACCCAACCCATTCTTAACCACAAAATCCAAGGAAATAAAAGAATGGGAAGCTCCTAATCAAAAAGAACCAAGTCGCACCGAGTTTACAAGGAACATACCCAAGACGACATCCGTGCAGCTCGAGCTTCTTCGCGGTGATGTGGTTCACACGCCCTTAACATAGTTTTCTCGCTTCGAATCGCGACCTTGATTCTCGACCTCCCAAGCATTTACATTAGCCGCAGCTTGAAGCTTCTTGGGGCAAGATTTGGCATAATGCCCTGTTTCTTGCAATAGAAACAGTCACCCATCGATGTAGTATTACTCTTCCGAGCTTGACCATCGGTAGGAGGAAATGCAGTCGCTCGATGCTTGGGGCGGTTGACTTGGAAAGTTGGTCGTTAGCTAGCCGCCAAGTCGCTTGATTGAGGCTTGAAGTTGCCGGAGTGCGCTTGAACCGCCCAACCCGAGGTGGGTTACTACGGGGCTTGGGAAAACCTCCGTGGTTAGCCTTTGCGTGGCCATCCTTCTCTTCCGATTTTCCATCTCTACAAACTTGCCCTCTCGCGAATGGCTTTGCTAACCAACCGATGAAAGTCTGCATAGTCACTTGATATCAATCGACAAAAATATTGTCATTTAGACCTCCGTAAATCTTTCTTGCTTGGCTTTACCCAGAGCCACATCCTCTCGTGCATAGCGCCAATTGATTGAACTTTTGCAGTACTCATTCATCGTGCGGCTTCCTTTGACGCAGAGCTCAATTCCTTCTTCTTCGTGGTAATGGTGCCAAATGGAATATGAGCTCATGGAAACTTCAACAAACTCATCCCATGCGATGGCCCGAGGGTTGGCATGAGAAGCAATCAAGGTATCCCACCACTCTGATGCAGTCCATTAAGCGGTGAGAAGCAAACAAGACCCTTTCTCGATCGCTGCATTGCGAATATCTAACTTCTTGCCTATCGCTGAGCCAATCATCAAGATCCATTGGCTCTCAGACCGCTTGAGAAGGTTGGAGGCCTTATCCTCAAAAATTCGACATCCGCTTTTGAGGAGCTTGAGCCGGTGGCCGAGGAGCTTGTTGAGCAGGTTGTTGATAGCTTGAGCTAACAGCTTGAATCAACTGATTTTGATTTGCCATCATTTGAGCCCACTGGTCCAATTGGCAAGTGAGGAGGAGGGATGGGGACAGATCGACTTCCTTGCACTCCTGTTGTTGGCGTTGTCATTGACATTCCTCCTTGTGTTCACCATCCGCCGCATTCTTCTAGATTTAGAGGAAAGAAAGAGAGAGAACTAGAGAAGGTCTATGTAACATTCCCACCACGAAACAAGAAACACAACAAAACTCAAGGAACAACCAACCATATTATTTTATTGAATATAACCTTGAGGTCGTTGACAAAGGAATAACACTCACAAGTATCGTTCTATAACTTTAAACTTAAACTATGGTTTCTATGGGCTGGTGCTACTACTAGTAGGTCGGATTTTAATTTTCTTTGGGGTGGTCCCTGAATGTAAGAACCTCATCTTCCAAGCGGTACTTAGCTAATTCTTCTTCGCTGCGCGGAGTCGCATACATGAGGCTCAACTCCTTCAAGGTGTTTTGGTACACATAGTCCAAGGACTTGGTGTACCGCACCCACTGAACGAGCCGAGGATTACTCTCAAATTGCCGAGGAGAAGACGCTGAGCCGGCGGTGGTACTTGCCGGGAAGTATCGAATGTGGTGTGCGAAGCTCTTGGGCGATGTCCTCATCCGCCGAATTGCTTCACGAGCTGCATCTTGGATTCCGTTGAAGAAGGTGTCCCGGGTAGAGGAGTCAAAGGTGTGACATGCTTCTTCATCTCCCACGTTGGCGTAGATCAGCACTTCCACTCTCCAACGTTCTTGATCTCCATAGGTTCCCGAATATCCTTGGTACACTGGGCGGCCGTAACACCCAACTCTTGAAGGAGATCCCAAAGGCAATCGGCTAGGTGTCCAAATTAGGATTCCATGGTCGGCTGTGGTAGGACGATCACCATCTACAATTTTGAAAAAGAAAAGGAGTTAGTCACCAATTATGCATATTATTTATATATATATATACATATTTTTTAAAAGAATAGACGAGTGAAGGAATGAAGGAGGTAAGAGGTAGAAGGATTTTCAAAATGTTCTTATTATATATATATATTTTTTTGAAAATAAATCCTTAAGGTCATCCATTCTATTCTACCTACGGTCACGTCTTAGGGTCAACATGCTCGATACCATCTCTGTCTGACCCGAGCAACAACTCCGTAACCCTCTGTGTTATTCGTGACTATCCTGTGAAAAGCTAGTGCACACAGATTGAACAAAGGATACATATCATGCATGATAACCAAACTTTATTATAAAGCAAAAGTACGGGCCTTATGGCCAAGATTACAATAAGGTGGCTTCATGGCCAAACATGAAATAAATAAATGGAAGATAATGAAAGGAGCAGCCCATCCCGCCTTCCCACAAGGCGAATTGATCGTAAGACGGGCCTATTCGTCGCAATCCTCAACATAGTTGACGCCGCCGATCCTCCGCAACATTGTTTATAGCAAGGTGAGCACATAAAGTACTCCACAAGTTACACCAGAAATATAATGATTTGATGCATGCATAAGGGGTTACAAAGGAAGGCATAATGTGGTTCATTTGCATAAACAAGATTATTGAATTAAATACAATAACGTAAGTGCAAAAGCTGAAGTTGATACAATATATAAAAACAAGATTTAACAAAATAATAACGTTAGTGCAGCAACAACCTAACACTAACCTAACCACGGTATCCCACCCGACCATCTTTCCAAAAGTTTCACAAATTTCCATAAACCAAATTTTATTAAAACCAAAATCTAATCCGTGAAAACCATACTAAGCATGTCCTTGACCGTGGACACGCTATCCGTGATAGTTTGTTACTCGCAGAGGTGTACAACTTTACCCACAAGACATGTTCTCCTGCTTTGCCACCGGATTACACACTTCCTTAGGTGTGCGGCCGAGGAGATCATGATAAGGCTGCTCCAATGTTCCATTACCAAATTAGCTACGCCGCCACTAAGGTTTCACCACAACATGAATCCACATGTTGAGCCCCCTCTTGTGCCATGTGAGACTTCTCATGGCCTACGCCACGCTCACATTCAGCCTATAGCGAAACTAAAATGGAACTTCACAAATTACTTAGCCGATCTGTCCCATACTGCACTTGTGGTAGTACGGTGTGACTTTGTAATAGTAGTTCACATCCGGTCCTTAATTTGACTTAGGCCTACCAAGATACCCCTTGTGCCCGCAACAACATCGAGTCAACAAACTACGACGCATGCCAGAAGCACCCACCACCATACCAATGCCTAAGTCTAAAACATGTTTTATCCATTTTATTTTATCAAAATTTTATAGACCTTCTTGACTCACCAAAGTCAAGAATAGATTTTATAAGCCAACATTTCGTGTGAAACCAATCTTCCCACCTAAATTAATCTAAGCATGGCTAAGCAATTCTATAAAATGTTCTAGTTAATACTAATGTACCAACTAGGCTTTTCATCTATGGTGACAAGGTATGTTCGTTCAAATTCGAGATTGGCCATACAAAGGGAATTGGGTGTAACTAAAGTTTTAAGCACATTTGAACTAATTTGAATAAAAGTATGCATGCATATTAATTTAAAAACAACATAAATAATTTAAATTACTGGGATCAACATGGTCAAAGGTGTAACTTGCCTTGCTCGAAGACCTGGTGCGAATCGTCGACGTCGTTCTCTCCGAATTCGTCGAAATCTACGCGCGAAGAACCAACCAAATAAATTCAAATAAAATCGAGATAAAATCCAAAAATTCAAAAAGAGTCTAGATTTGGGTAGCTTATGATTTTAGAAGAATTTAGAAATTTGAACGAGTTAAATCGAGTTAAAATGAAGAAGTTATGGCCTCGGAAGTTCTCACGACCGTGGCAAACGTGATCGGGCGAGCTACGACCACGCAAATGCGATCGGGCGGAGTTACGACCACGTAGTCGACTTACGACCACATGGGAGGTTTACGACCACGCAGTTGACATACGACCACACGGAAGGTTTACGACTACGACTCAGGAAAATTACGACTTACGCCACGCACCTCGTCTACGACTACGACTACACCGAGAACCTCACGACTTCGACTACCGAGAACTTACGACTTCGACTACACGAGAACTTACGACTTCGACTACACAGAAAACTTACGACTTCGACTCACACGTAAAACCCACGACTCGACTACCGTGAGAACTTACGACTCGACTACACGAGAACTTACGATCACGACTACACAAAGAACTTACGATCACGACTACACGTAAAACTTACGACTTCGAGGCCGAATACGACCACTCAAACAAAGTTAACGGCTACCTAGTCATTTACGACCACATAGTCGCTACGACTACTTAGGCAACACGGCTACGGCTAAGACTTACGACTCACACGGATCTACGACCACACGGAAGGGTGTTACCTTCGAACCGGTTGGCCGCGGGTGGTCTGGAGGGAATCAGCAGAGTGGCGGAGATGACGGATGGTCGTGAGGTTCGCGATGAGTGGAGACGGTCGGTCGACGAAGAAGCGGCGGCGCCGAGTCTTCGGCAACAACGGGCTCGGTGGCGGCGCGCTCGGCGGAGGGGAATGGTGGTCGCGGCGCTGGGGATCACGGCGCCGTCGGCGAGGCGGAAGACACCAGGCGGCGCCAATTCCTCGCCGGAGCTCGACGGCGGTGGACGAGGAAGCACGGTCGGGGCCGATTCGGTTCAGGCGGAGGGGAAAGAGGTGGCGGCGCCGAAGGCGAAGGAGGGGATAACGGCTCTGGAAGGAGCTTTATAGGCGTGGACGGAGGTAAAGGGCTCGCGGAGTTAAGGACTTTAGAAACAATGCATAACGGCGAGAGGCTTTGCCGACGTAAAACGGACTGAGGTGGGGCGGTTATTAGCGCGCGAGCTTAAGGGCCAATAATGGCTTGCTGTTGCCGAGGAAGGAGTAACCGAAGCTTTTAAAGCTCGGATGGGGTGTTAATGGAGGCCGGCCGGTTGGGGAAGAAGGGAAGAAGGAAACTTCTAAATTTCTTTTTTTTTTGCTTTAATAAAATATTTTAAATACATTTTCTTGCTTTAGATTTTTAAATAAAATCCAGATAAATCCAAATAAACTCCAGAAAATCAATAGAAGGCAAAAAAAATTTGGGATGTTACACCTTTGGCCCCCTCCGTCCCTGCGGCCTGTGAGCTTTTTCATCGTTCGAAGTGCGATGGTCACCGTACTACGAAGGCGTGACGCCGGGCGGCTTGTCGAAGGCTTCGTCACCCACCTAATCCTGCCGTGGCGGGGTCGAGGCCGTCGCCCGGGGTGGAGATGTTGGTGGAGTCAAATGTGTCGGCATATGAGGCGGAGCGGGTCGTAAGCCATCGCGTGCGCACGCCTCCGGCGTCGAGCGCCCTTGACGACAAGCAACTGCCAGCCTACCCCGCGGAGCTTGATTGGCACGATGTGAGACTTGAGGGGCGGGGCGTGGTGACGCCATGTGGCGACGCTCCTTCTCCCGGTGCGGATCTTGGAACATCGTGACGGCACGACGCTGCAACGTTGGACCGTTGCTGGTTGGACTTCCGCCACCGGACTTCTGCTGTTAGATTTTCGCGATGGACTCTGCCATTGGACTTTCACGATGGACTTACTGGGATGGACTTCCGCTGAGTTGGACTTTCCTGCTGATGGGATATATATATATATATATATATATATATATATATATATATATATATATATATATATATATATATATATATATATATATATATATATATATATATATATATATATATATATATATATATATATATATATATATATATATATATATATATATATATATATATATATATATATATATATATATATATATATATATATATATATAGCAGGTGTAATCTTGTACTGCATAAATGCATGTGCGGATAAGTCTTGCTCCCTAAAATGGGCCTCTTCAAGACATCCACATTCCATGCGGCACCACGGCTCTGGGGATGTTCATGTACTGATGGGGGCCTATTTTTCTCGGGAGCTTAGTTACCGTCTGTTAACGGCAACTGCCTGCACTTGCTGTGCCCACTCTGTATTTCTGCATACAACAGTAAGGTTTGCCTGTTCTTTAGATGTGCTCACCTTGATCGGGGCTTGTGATCGGGCTCGCTCATGCGGAAACTCTTGGTGGAGTGAAGGTGGTCTGTTTATGAAAACAAGCCAAAACTTGGCGTGACATGACCTGTGCCAGTGCGGTGTGTGGGGAATGCCGTCGGATGTGCCAACCCGCGGAGGCGGTGCCTACAAGACAAGCGGCGGGGTGGCATTCCGAGACCACTGTTCTCCTGCCTTGGAGGATAGTAGCCGCGAGGCGAGCGTTTGCGTGGTGGTCCGGGATGCGGCGGTGGCAACGGAGCCTGCGCCGAAGTCGGCGCAGGCGTGGCGGCGCTCCGTCCCTACCTTCGGTGGTGGCGGCGGCCGGGCGCTAGTCGAAGACGCGCGAAGCGCTCCATCCCCTATGCTTCGAGTGGTGGGCTGGCGGGTGGCGCCAGTCGGCGAGACGCGCGGCGCCGTCCCTACCTTCGAAGTGGTGGCGGCGAGGCTGGCGCCTGGTCGGCGACGCGCGAGCGCTCGTCCCCTACCGCCGAAGTGGTGGCGCGAGTGGCGCCTGGTCGAAATAGGACGCGCGCGCTCCGTCCCTTACCCTTCGGTGGTGGCGGGTTCATTGGGGTGGCGCCTCGTAGTGCGCTTTAATGGCTCGGGAATCGTGACCCCGGGCGGCTCGGATCGGGCTGCTATATCCGTCTGCGCTTGTCCATTCGGGATGAACACGCGGCCGGTCATGATTGGTGTGCCCACGCACGCCCGCTGGCTGCCCCCCTTCCAACGTGCGCCATCGGCTGCGAGCGGTTGCGCTGCTCATCGATCCTCGGTTGCGCATACCGCGCGGGCTTGCGGTTGTCCCTTCGGACAGGTGGCCAGGGTCGAGGGGGGCCGCGCCGGCGCGCGCCGAAGGCTATACCGGGTCGCGCGACCTGTGTTTATTGCTTGCGCGGACCGACACGTGGCGGGACGCTACTGACGCATCACGTGGTGACAGGGCTCTGTACGACCATGGTCGCATGCTGGCTACGTGGACCGCCGCGACGCTTCGGCTTCGCGCGTGGGGAGGCGCGCGGTTGTCGCCCGCCGTTGGGAGGTGGGGGGCCTTTAAGAACTCCCCGTGGTGTGGTGCCCACGCCTCCTCACACTTTCTGGTTGTTCACGTTGCTTTCCGCATTCGCTCGCCCTGTTCCTGCGCTCCTTTTCTGCCGTCGAATTCCCCGTGGATGCTGATGGCGAGTTGCGATGAGCGTACTCAGGTGGGTGGCTACGCCATCCGCAGGCGGTCCTCGCCTCTCGAGGTGAAATACACGCTGGGGGAGCGTGATCCGCCGACGGCAGACAAGTGGTGGGCGGCGAAGAAGAGTCAGGGTCCGTACTCCGGCGAGTTGGGCCGCACGCTCGTGACGGAGGATACAATCCGGTCGCTGCTGCGAGATGGGAAGCTATTGGATCGCCACGCGGTGCGGTTGCCCGAGGATGACGAGACGGAGCCGCGCCCTAGGAAGTCGGAGCGCGATCGCCGTTGCCTACTTCAGTCGGCCGCGATTCGTCCGCAAAGAATTGCTCGGGCGGTGCTGCGGACCTTCAAGTCGGGCTTCGCGTGTATTTGTTTATACTCATGCCCGTATCTTTGACGGAGAGTGCGCGCGTGAACGCGTGTCTTTGTTTATACTCATGCCCGTATCTTTGACGGAGAGTGCGCGCGCGAACGCGTGTCTTTGTTTCAAAGAACAGAAATTTGTGCAAACGGTGAACTTTATTAAATTCCCGTTTGCGCGGGTGAGCACTTACAAAAGAAGGGGGAGGAATACCAACCACTAACCGCTAGGAGGGTGGGGCGATCGCTGACGAGCCGTTGCTGCCGGGGAAACCTTGTGCGCGAGGAGCGCAGACGCCCGAGGGCTCCGCATCCGCCCTCCCAGCTTAGGTGCCTTGGCGAGTCGCGTGGCATGGACCTCTGGCGCCAAGCTCTATGTGCCGGGCCATGTCCTGGTTGCCATGAATGGTGATGATGGCCCGCGGCCCAGGAAGCTTCATGCACAGGAAGCCGTGATGCGGGACTGCCCCGAGGGTGTTTAGGAGCGGCCGCCCTATTATGGCGTTGTAGGGGTATACAATGTCGACCACGTCGAAGATGGCGTCCTCGCTCCTGACGTTGTCGTTTTGGCCAAAGGAGGCTTGGAGGCATATCTGACCTAAGGCGCACAAAGGTTGCCCTCCAAATCCTTGCAGCAGGATGCCTGAAGGGCCCAATCGGCTCTGAGGGATCCCCATTTGGTCGAAGGCCACAGCGAACAGGATGTTTGCGGAGCTTCCTCCATCGACTAGGACGCGCCTGACGTCGCACCCGTCTACGAGGACCCGGACGACCGAAGGGCCTTGGTGGGGGAACTCCACGCCCTCGGCGTCAGCGGGCGTGAATGTGACTTCATGTTGCGCCCATTCTGGCGGCGCCTGCGCCGGGTATGCCACGACGTGGTGCAGCCTCCGCGTGTAAGCCTTCCGTCGTCTTGCCGAGGTGAACTCCAGTGAGGAGCCTCCAGAGATGACGTTGATAATCCTGCGCTGGGCTCCCTTTAGGGCTTGTAACTGTAGGAGGCCTTCCCGAGGTTGTTGTACATGCGCCTGGATTCGCAGGAAGCCTTCCTGGGGCTGTGCTCCTTGGTCCTGGGGTGTTGGACGTGAGCCACAACGGGCGCGCATGCATCCGGGTTTTGTCCTCGCAACGCTGCCGTAGCGCTGCGATGGTGGCACAAGTACGCGTGTCGTGGTTGCCCCGGCCGTGGATTTCGCACCACTGCCCGTGGTGCTGGTCGCCGTACTCTTCGCGGGTCCGGTCGTCTCGACCCCGGTCGTCTCAACCTCGGCCACACCCGTCCTCGGCCTTGGCGCCCTCTGCCTCCACGACCTGTGGAGGCGTTGTCTTCGGAGCCGCCCTCGATGTCAAAAACATAACGAGGTTTCCTGGACTTGCGCTGGTCACGCTTGGGCATGTCGCCTGGCTGGTCATTGTGTTGGGGGTCCTTGCGTTCGGAGGCGCCCTTCGGCTGCTCTTGCTTACGCTTACCTTTCGAAGAGCCCTGTTTCAGTGAGTCTTCGCTCTTGACCGAGCCTTCCGCCCTGTTGGAGTTGGAGTCATCACCGTGTCGCCTCCGCGCGTCCTCCTCCGTTCTTGCATACTCTTCCATCTTGTCGAAGAGTTTCCCGACCGTCTTAATGGGCTTGTG
The DNA here is from genome assembly GCA_036346575.1 of Dendrocalamus sinicus. NCBI lineage: Eukaryota > Viridiplantae > Streptophyta > Magnoliopsida > Poales > Poaceae > Dendrocalamus > Dendrocalamus sinicus. The sequence goes on from JAYEVI010000552.1 coordinate 90,674, forward strand.
CGCGTTGTACTCAGCCATTGGCCCCGGTCAAAGGCCTTGTATTCCTGCGTTGATGACTGTTGTTTCGTTGACGTCCTTGACTTGGCAGCGCACTTTCGCGAAGCGCTTGAAGTAGTCCCGGAGCCTTTCCTCAGGTTTTTGCTTGACTACGAAGAGCTGGTCCGCGTTGACACGCTCGATGTAGTTTCCCTGGAAGTTGTTGTAGAGTCGGTTGCGGACATGTTCCCACGCGTAGATGGACTGTGGTTCAATGGTGAAGAACCAGGACAGCGCCACCCCTTGTAACGCGAGGGGGAGCCCTTTTGCCTTCGTGGTGTCGTCTCCACCTTCGATGGCGGTCTCATACACGCGCACTAACTCTCGCGGGTCAGAGTCGCCTTTGTAGGCCTCGATGATGCTCGGAAACTTGAAATCTTCAGGCCATGGTGCCTGTTGTAGGCCCGCAGAAAGCGGGGACTCCGGGTCTACACGCCGTAGTGGGGCGCGGCTAGACGTGGGGGCGTCACGGCTATCCGCCCTTTCCGGGGCGGGTTCAGATGCCACTGCCGGAGGGGCGTGTTGGCTCCGAGCCTCCTGCATGTCCCGGACGGCTCCGCGGAGGTCCGTTAGCTCCCGCTGAAACGCGCTGAGGGCCGCCAGCAGGGCCGTCTCTACCGCGGGCGTGGCCGGGGCCGTCGGTGCGCTTGGCGGTGCCACCGGCATGGTGGTGACCACGGCCTGCGCGCCCAGGCTGCGCACCACGTTGTCTCGAAGGGCCCTAGAGCCGGTGACGAGGTTCACGTCGCTGCTGGGGTCATTCACCGTTTCTGCGCCGGGTGGAAAAACGGGTGCGCCTGCGCTACCATCACCGGGGTTGGCCGTCGGAGCAGTGCTGGTGGGATCGGTCGTCGTGTCGGTGGAGGGGTGGGTCATCGCGTCGATGGCGGGGTTGGTCGTCGCGTTGATGGCGGGGTTGGCCGTCGCGTCGATGGCGGGGTTGGTTGTCGCGTCGATGGCGGGGTTGGTCGTCGCGCTAGTGGCGGGGTCCTCGGTCGCACCTACACCACTGCTCATACCTGTGGCTGCTAAAGCCGAAGCCCTTGTGCTGATGCGAGACTTCATCGTCTCCGCCTTCTTCTTCTTCGCCGCCGACGGTGAAGCTTTCTTTGGTGCCATCCTCCTTCAAATCTGGAGGCTTGCTCTTGTCCTCCCCACGGACGGCGCCAAGCTGTGGTTCTGCACTGCACAGAGAGAGAGTGTAGTAGTGGAGAGTTGAGTAAATGAATGGCTTAGGCCCCTTTCGTTGTGGCCTATGTCTTATATTACATCCACATGGGGAGTGCCTTTACAATTATACCCTTATGCATGAGTTCCCCCCTCAGGGGTACCTATGTCACTATACATGTCCCATTCTGGGCCTTACACTCCCTTAACAGGCCTGCTGGGCTTAGGTGGGGGCCACCCCTACAACAGTAATGATATTCATATGCTTCAATCTATTAAGTTTTCATTAAAAAAATGTTTCTCTATGAAAGACTTAAGAGATGCAGCATATGTTTTAGCCCTAAGGATCTATAGGGATATATCTAAAAGGCTAATTGGATTAACCCAAGATACATACATTGACAAGGTGTTGAAGTCGTTTAACATGCGGGATTCGAAGAAGGGTTTCTTGCCCATGTCATACGGCATTAGTCTTAGCAAGAGTCAGTGTCCTTTGGTGCCTAATGAGTAAGACCGAATTAGTAAGATTTCATATGCTTCTGCTATTGGATCTAGCATGTATGACATCCTTTGTGTACACCTAAATGTGTCGTATGCTCTAAGTTCTACGAGCGGATATCAGTCAGATTCAAGTGAAGGTCATTGGACATTAGTTAAGAACATCCTGAAGTACTTGAGAAGGACTAAGGATGTGTTCATTGTGTTATGGAGATGAGGAAGAGTTTGTGGTAAATGGTTACATTGATACTAGCTTCCAAAGTGACAAAGATGATTTTCGCTCACAGTCTGGGTTTCTATTTTGTCTTAACAAAGGAGCAGTGAACTAGAAAAGTTCCAAGTAAGGGACGGTTGTAAATTCTACAATGTAGGCTAAGTATATTGCACCTTGCAAAACTACAATGGAAGCAGCATGGAGAAGGAAATTTATTTCTGAGCTTGGTGTGGTTTCTAATGCTTCTAGTCTACTGGATCTCTATTGTAATAATAGTGGAGCCACTGCATAAGCCAAGGAGCCTAGATCACATCAAAACTTCAAGCACATACTTCGGTGCTATCACCTTATTCATGAGATTGTTGAAAGATGTGATGTGAATATATGCAAAGTGCACATGGATTTAAATACTACTAATCCGTTGACAAAGCATTTCTGGCAACCCAAGCATGAGGCGCACATAATAGCTATGAGTATTAGATACTTACATGATTGACTCTACTGCATGTGGGAGATTGCTAGTGATATGCCCCAAAGGTAACCACAGAGATGATTATATCGCTTCTATATTTAAAAACTTTTGAATAACACACTACCACACGTGGGGTCATCATAGATGGTTCGTAACTCTCATCAAAGACGGTTTCTGAATCGTCTGATTTATTGTATCAATGATAATATGTGGTTATCACAGATAGCTCCCAAACCATCTGTGATAAGTCACAACATAGACGATTTTTAAAAATAACTATCTATGATATCCAACATATCACAGATGGCTAATACAAAAAAACCATTTGTGATAGTCTATGTATCACAGACACTTTGTGTTAGAAACCATCTATGATAGCTCTTTGGGTAGCTAATTTTTTTTTGTTTTTTGGCTAGCCTCAGGAAATGCTAACCATGCCCTCTGAAAACACATAAGCAGATTACAGATAAATGACAGATAAGTGACTTACAACTTAAAGTGATTTATAACTCAAAATCAATTACAAAAGGATGTTCATGTATTGTCGCAAGAGTTATAATTGAATTACAACTCAAAGTAAATTACAATTGAATCCAATATTTGAACATGTATTAATCGATGTCGCCGGAGTGAAACTCTCCTTTCGAGCCAATGACCTCTATCACCAAGATGGTTGAGAGCCATCCAAGAGTTCATTCAAATCCAATATACTTGATTTGATTGTCCTGCCCTGTCACTAGGAGGAGTAAAGTAGTAAGCATATATAATTAAATTGATAATTAGGAAATAATTATTGCAAGATTGACAAACCTCTGGCTCATTAATCTTAGCACTCATTATGAGCATATGACAGTAAACGTAAAATGCACATAGGTTGCCTTGTAGCTGCTGGTGGCACTACAAAAATAGAATTACATACATAGATATAGTCAGTTTGAGAGGCGTTATTACAAAGTGTGATATAAGATTATTGTGTTGTAGTAGGTACTAAAAATTATGTCCTATGTTGCAGTGTGACGCTCGATTTCTTGTGTCTCCCTCCCTTGGCAACATAGGCGCTAAACAACATACATGATTCCAAAATGTTATCCTTAACCATTGCAAAAGAAGGAAAGACTAAAATAGAGTTATCTATGGAGGAAACGAGCATACCTATCAAGTGTTTGTTGCACAAGGGTGAAATTGTACTCGTTCTTGAGTAGGGAATCAGGGTATATTACCTTGTTCCACTTTAGTACAATAACTATAAGGATCCAGTGCCACCTACTCATGTATATCGCCATAATCATTAAATCTAAGTTCGTGTTGCGTGTAAAGTACAAATAAAATTTGTATAGCAAGTAGTGAAGTACTTACCCCTAGTTGCAACATGCAAGTATACATTCCTTGTTGCCCTAAGCAAACAATCTCGTTGTTATGTACTTCTAAACATAGGATGCATCTTGGGTGATGCATTGCTCAGAGATTAAGTGCGAATCGAAGAAACCCACTGGTTGTCACAATCGTCAGGCTTCTTGCATTATGCATCTATATATAAGCAATGAATTATAATATTTATCAATATTACATGAATGTAGACCTTGATTGTACACACTTACAATGTCCAGCATCATAGAAGCGAGGCGTCGAGGGCGTCGAGGTTGAATAGTTTGAATAAGTCATCAAAGGCCATGAAGAAGAACCTGGGTCATGGAGGAAATGCCTATCCATGTATCTAATGTGAATCCAGTAAGTCAGTTTGTCCTCCGATCGTATGGCGCAATCAGAGGGGGGTGAATAATTGCCTCCACTTTTTGATACCTAAAAACAAATCTCAAACCAAAATAAAAGCAATCTAAATTACCAGATGTAGATCTAAATCTCGCGTGACATCCTCAACCATCTGGGCCCCATATCTCTCCATCCTAGTCCCGATCCTCCTCATCACTGACCATGATCGTCTCCACACTCACCTGCACATGCAAAGACCAAAGAATCATTTTCTCAGCATAAGTTCTTCCCAACTTGACCATCATCAGCACACACACATATAACCACAACCTCAACAAACCATCAACACCAACCAGGTCATCCACGACCACAATCTCATCGTTATCCAACATGTAGTCTTAGACAACACATTACGACTGCTAGCTCAACGAGTACTCGAAAACAACAAGTACTCGAGAATTACCATCGCTCCGCTCCAAACACTCAGGCATAACAAGCATCGCTACCGCTGTCAAGTACCAAGTCCTTCCGACTACGATTACCATTCCTCTAAACACTGTTCACCGATCACCGACAGCCAATCCTACCGCTGGCCTAACACAAGTACTCGAAGTAATCGAAGATCGCATGAATTAAAGCACTCATACCGACCATGAAGTCTATGAGTACTGACTATAAAGCCTACGACAAACGATCACAAAACCTTCGACGACCAATCGCGAAATCTACAACAACCAATCGAAAAACCGAAGACAATGATAGCAGACCATGAAGTCTATGACCATCGACAGCAGTGTCTATGACTATCGATCACAAAGTCTACGGCCATCGACCGCAAAGTCTACGACCATTGATCACAAAATCTAGGACTATCGATCACAAAGTCTACGACCATCGACCGTAAAGTCTACGACTATCAATTACAAAGTCTACAACTATCAATCACAAAGTCTAAGACTAAAATCACTGTATCTACGACCATGAAAAAAAACTATAGCAATGACCATAAAAAAGTATTGTAGCTACGATTACTTTCAGTGGTCATTCTATCGTGGTCGAAGTCGAACGCGATCGAAGCTGGATGTGGTCAAAGTCTGTCGTGGTCGGAATGTTGTAGTCGAACTTACATAGTCGAACTGACATGGTCGAAGTTTGACGTAGTCAAAGTACCATAGTCGAATTGTCATGGTCGAAGCTTGATGTGGTCAAAATCGGTCATGGTCAAAGTTGGATGTGGTCATAAAACTGTGCTTTGCTATAGTACTCTTACAAGTACCGATCACTATTACAGTACCCTTTCGAGTACCAACTGAATAACTGTTCACCTCTTAGTACTGTTTATGTGACTGAACAGTTTTGACCAGATAACTGTAGCTTCAGCCGTACAAAGAACCCTTGTAGCTTTGACTGGTCCGTGCTCTAAATCTTTGATCACACCGCTCGAAGGCCATCCGATCTTTCAGTGATACTCAAATGCCATCCGATGCATCTGTGCCACTCGAACATCATCTGATGCTTCGGTTCTACTCGATCACCGTCCGATGCTTCGGTTCTACTCGGAAGCCGTCCAATATGCCAATACCACTCAGACACCATCCGATACTCCGCGGCCACTCGAATGATGTCCGATCTTCCGATGGCACTCGAATGTTATCGGATGCTCCGATGCTCAGATGCTACTCAAAAACCGTTTGATGCCACTTGAACCTAATCGGTCTGATCTGAAACTACTCAAAGCATACTAAAACTGCTCGGAGTAGAACAAAACCACTCAGAGCAGATCAAAACCACTCGGGCCCGATCAAAACCACTCGTACGTGACCAAAACCACTTGAACTTGAAACCTTCAACTACGATTGACCGAAATATTCAAAAACACAAATTCCAAAGTAATCCAAATGTCAATTATTCATTATCACTTTTAATCACGATCATCCACATGGTCTAACAAAAAGGAAGCAACAGCAAAGCATGAATCATAAAAAGGAACATATGCAAACACTATCCAAGAACCGTATATTTATTTAGACATCTCAATGGTTCCCACTGCTATGAATTCAATATTGCAATGAAACATTGTAAGTTCATCAAAAAGTGGTAACTAGTAAGAGATAGTTGCCTCTATACCACTGCCATAGTTTGACAAATATCATTCCCACTAACATGCAAATCTGGTCCAACGAATTTCAATGTCATAACCAACAATATTTTTAGTTTGCCTCCTTACTTTAATTCAGATGGATTTCTTGAAGGATCAATACCAACTCTTGCAAGATTGGAGCACTAATCTTTCCAGGTCCCAAGCAAATCACCACCTTACTACTAGATCACATCTCTACAAATTTAAAAAGCAACATAAAATCCATGGGAGGCATAGGAGGAGGAAGGAGAAAGAAGAGGAGACACACACTAAGCAAGAAGCTTAGGGGGAGGAGGGGGCTCAATGGCGGTGGAGATCCAAAGGAGGAGAGAGGATGCGGCCATGGCGAGCAACGGAGATCTAAAGGGGAAGATGTCAGTTGGCAGTAGTAGAGATCTAGGGGCAGAGGGGGCAGCGGTAGCAGCAAGCGGCAGAGATTCGAAGAAAGAGGGGAGCGCGGTGGCCAGCTACGGTGGAGATAAGGGGAGGAGGGGAAAGAGGCGCGCAGTGGTGGCGGTCACAAGCAAGCTGATGAGAAGAGGCACGGCGACAATGACAATGTATTTGAGAACCCTAGCCACTGACCCCTCTTCACTCAGCAGTCGACCACCCAGGCACCCCGCACCCATGCCACCCCATTGGAGAAAACCCACAAGTTGAACCCATTCAAACCCGAAATATTTGAATCCACACCAAACCAACCCAACCGTTTTAGTGCAAACCAACTCAACCCAACCCGTTAACTACCTCAACCCGTTTCCACTCACCCAAATAAAAACCCAACCCGTTAACTACTTCAACCCGTTTCCACTCACCCAAATAAAAACCCAACCCGTTAGACCGTTTCAACGCAACCCATTATTAGGCCTAATTGTGCAATCGTTAGCAGTACCATTAGTACAATGATTAGGAGAAGGAGCAGGCGGCATTTACTAGGCCTGAAACATGACACGATCCCGTGCACTGCGCACACATGATCAAACACGCGAAAGCCTGTGATGAAAAGTACTAGTAAAACTGTAGAGAAAGGCAGGCGGCACTGCCAGGCCAGTGTTGTGGCCTCACAATCACAGTCTTCATGTGATGGTGCAGTGCAAACTGATGAAACTGCCATCTTCCTCCCCAATCAATTCGGTTCCCCTTTCCCCTGATTGGGACAGGCTAACTGGAAAACAAACAGGCGCCGGATCAGGTGAAAGAACAGAAGCATGGGTGTGCTTTCTTTCTTTCTTTTTTTTTATTTCCACTTGGAGCAAATAATGGAAACTGGTTGTTTGATTAATTGCTTGTTGATCACCTTGCACTTTGTTTTCTGAGTGGATCGTGTTAATGGGAGTGGCAGACGGCACACGAAAAGATGCTCAATCTCATGTGTTCGTGTTTTAAAAATGTACTTGTCTGACGATTCGAATGATGTACTGCTACAAATGCAGTTTTTTTGAGTCTGCTTCCAGGCTCCATCTGGTTTGGAATCTTTAGTGCGGTAAATTAGAAAATCATGCAAGGCTAAAGAAATTGCTGTGTCACTGCAGTGAAACAGCATAATATGATTGCAATTTCTCTCTTTTTTTTCTCTGAATGGACTGGTTTCTTTCAAAGAGCCACTTGCAAATCTCTGCACAAGACTGTAAGAGATCTGGAAGCCTTGGCACTGGTGCTTGCTAATGATTGCACACTAAACAAATGAAGCAAGCAGATGTGCCAATGATTAGAAAAAAGAAGAGGCTGATGAATCCATTTACTTATTCACTGATTTTGATCTCCCAACTAGTTACATTATTTTGATTACATTAGTTTCTGGAGATGACAAGCTGTAGCTGGCACAGAGCACAGCAACTAACACAATTATGCCCACCCGATATGATACGATTCAACCCCCATCCTCCACCAATCCTCCAACCGTATCTACAGCTAGCTCAAGATCTCACAATGCCATCCGAGACGCACTTCGATCAATCGATCCGTGGATTGATCATGACGACGCGATGCGATGAGATTCCGCAGAAGAAGCAGCCCATCTGCTCGCTTAACCATGCCGGCGAGGCGATTGCACCTGTTCTTGACATGGTTTGTGATGCGGATGGGATGAGGCAACCAACCAACCAAGAAGAAGAACGAGTAAGTTCATCTCCTTGGTTCCATGTCTTGGTGACTCAGCTGCAGAGCCGGACGGTGCATGCCACCGCCTGCGCCCAGTACTTGAGCCGCGCCTTCACCTCGTCCGGGCTGTCTCCTGCAGCGACACGAGCAAATCAAACTATGTAAGAACAGAGCAAATCAAGAACTGGATTCTTTTACGGGATTAAAAGGGGTTTCTTGAGCAGATTGATCTGCTTTGAGAGGTACGATTCGTTTTTGGGTTGGATTAGGCGGTTTCTGGGGCAAATTCGCTTTGGGTTCTTGAAGGGCAGGGGCACACGCAACGCAACTCGATCGGACGAGTGGCTTTGCTTACCGGGGCTGGAGATCTTCCAGTTGGCAATGGACGGCGAGGGCATGGCGGCGCGGCGGTCACCAGTGGAGTTTGATGCTGAGGGTGGGGATGGTGCTCGTCGAGGAAGCGCTGGCTCATGGAGTAGCAGAGCTCGAGGGCGGGGAGGGTGCCGCAGAGCTCGGGTATCTCGTCGTAGCTGAAGCCGAAGCCCAGATCCACGCACCCCTTGAGCTCCTCCAGGTCATCGTCAGTGAGGCTCCTAGCGCGCCCCACCCCGTCTCCGGCGCCAGCGTCTCCGCCACCCGGCGACGAAGCGCCGCCGCCGCTGGTCGTCTCCTCGGCGAGCACTACAGGTTTCCGGCGCCGCGGCCACGCCGCCTCCCACTGCGCCCCGAGCCACACGTCCTCGGCCTCCACCTCATCTCCGGTCGCGACGGCGCTGCTCTTCCGGCGGCGGGGCCTGCGAAGCTGGGGCGGGGACGGCAGCGGCGAGGAGGACGGGGACGAGGAGGAGGATGACGCGGTGGGTGTGGTGGCGTCCGTGCCTGCGCCGGCAGCGAGCTCGGCCTCGGAGTCGGAGCTCCACATCTTGGTGTGCGCTCCTCTGCTTCTCTCGCGTTGGAGTCGAGGAGTGGTGGAATGGAAATGGCGAAATG
>JAYEVI010000553.1:0-2500 GCA_036346575.1 Dendrocalamus sinicus
GCCGTGGCAGGCGAAACCCCGCCGTGGTGAGTCTCGGCTGCCACGGCAGGATTTTGGCCCGGAAGGCCGACCGCGGTGCCGTTCGCCGGTGCCGACGGCCGTGCCGAGTGACCCCCCGAAAATCCCCGTGCGCCAGGCCAAAATCACGGTGATTCCACCGTCCGCCAGCCAAGGAAAACAGTGCCCCTCTCCGGTACCAATCATCCTCGGGTCCTGTGGCCGGTATGGCCTCGGTATACTAGGGGGTGGTGACGGGTCGCGCAGGAAACGGCCGCCGTGGCAGGCGAAACCGCCCACCGTGGGCGCGCTTCGGCTGCCACGGCAGGGTTTTGGCCGGAAAAGCCGCCGCCGGTGCCGTTCGCCGGTGCCGACGGGCCGTGCCGAGGGACCCCCCGAAAATGGCCGAAAACGCCCGTGCGCCAGGCCAAAATCACGGTGAAACCACCGTGCGCCAGCCAAGGAAAACAGTGCCCCTCTCCGGTACCAATCATCCCCCGGGGTCCCAGGGCCGGGTATGGCCCTTGGGTATACTAGGGGGTGGTGACGGGTCGCGCAGGAAACGGCCGCCGTGGCAGCCAAAATCGACGACCGTGCGTCCGCTTCGTTGTCGACGGCACGATTTTGGCGGGCAGGGCGGGCCGCGAAGGAACCAGATGCTTGCCTCTGCTGCCGATCGTCCCGGGGTGGTGACGGGTCGCGCAGGAACCGGCCGCCGTGGCAGCCAAAATCGACGACCGTGCGTCCGCTTCGTTGTCGACGGCACGATTTTGGCGGGCATGGCGGGCCGCGAAGGAACCAGATGTTTGCCTCTGCTGCCGATCGTCCCATTTCCCTGCCGTGGCGACGTTGTCGCCGCGCGACTTCGCGCTGTGGACCTTCGTCGCCGCCCTCCCAGCAGAGACCGCCGTGCTCAGCGCGGCGGGATGCTCGGACGGCTCGACCGCCGTGGCTACGCTTAGCGCATGAGTTGTGCTGACACGCGTCCGCCGGCAGACCTCGCCGGCGCGGCCGACCGCCGGCGCCGCGCCCCATCAATCGAAGCGGCAGTGACACGCCGCGCCGCTGATCGGTGCTTGCGCGCTGCTACCCGCGCCACGGAAGCGGTGCTCACACACGCCGCCGCCGCGGATGCCCTCAGGCATGCCGCGGCGCCGCGACAGCGCCGCGGGCGCGCCGCGGGCCGGGCACCGACGCGCCCGCCCCGCAGCGCCACTCGCCCGCGCCCTGGTCCCGGATGACGCCACGCCATGTGCTCGCGCCCATCGGGCGCCGCGGCCCTACGGAAAGCTTTCTCAGCAGACGACGGCCGCCGGGCCGCCGCGCGCCACACGCGCCGGCGCGCGCGCCTCGCGCTGGTCCGCCGAGGAGGACGTATACCTGGTTGATCCTCGCCAGAGTCATATGCTTGTCTCAAAGATTAAGCCATGCATGTGCAAGTATGAACTAATTCGAATCGTGAAACCGCGAATGGCTCATTAAATCGCTTATAGTTTGTTTGATGGTACGTGCTACCGGATAACCGTAGTAATTCTAGAGCTAATACGCAACAAACCCCGACTCCCGAGGGGCGATTTATTAGATAGTACGACGCGGCTCCGCCCGCCGATCCGATGATTCATGATAACTCGACGGATCGCACGCCCCGGCGCCGCGACGCATCATTCAAATTTCTGCCCTATCAACTTTCGATGGTAGGATAGGGGCCTACCATGGTGGTGACGGTGACGGAGAATTAGGTTCGATTCCGAGAGGGAGCCCGAGAAACGGCTACCACATCCAAGGAAGGCAGCAGCGCGCAAATTACCCAATCCCGACACGGGAGGTAGTGACAATAAATAACAATACCGGCGCCAGCGCCCGTAATTGGAATGAGTACAATCTAAATCCCTTAACGAGGATCCATTGAGGGCAAGTCCGTGCCGCAGCCGCGTAATTCCAGCTCCAATAGCGTATATTTAAGTTGTTGCGCTTAAAAGCTCAGAGTTGATTGGGCGGGCCGGCCGGTCGTCCGCTTCACGGCGAGCACCGACCGCCCGCCTTCGCCGGCGGCGCGCTTCCTGGCCTTAATCGCCGGTCGCGCTCCGCGCCAAGTATTTGAAGAAATTAGAGTGCTCAAAGCAAGCCATCGCCTCGATACATTAGCATGGGATAACATCATAGGATTCCGGTCCTATTGTGTTGGCCTTCGGATCGGAGTAATGATTAATAGGGACAATGGGGCATTCGATTTCATAGTCGAGGTGAAATTCTTGGATTTATGAAAGACGAACAATCGCGAAAGCATTTGCCAAGGATGTTTTCATTAATCAAGAACGAAAGTTGGGGCTCAAGACGATCGATACCGCCCTAGTCTCAACTATAAACGATGCCACTGTGGATCGGGGTGGTGTTGTTACAGACCCCGCCGCACCTTATGAGAAATCAAAGTCTTTGGGTTCCGGGGAGTATGGTCGCAAGGCTGAAACTTAAAGGAATTGACGGAAGGGCACCACCAGCGTGG
>JAYEVI010000553.1:7500-12500 GCA_036346575.1 Dendrocalamus sinicus
CGCGGCAAGGTCCGTCCGCTAAACAAACAGCAAGTCGAAGGAAACGCGCCAAAACGCGTTCGCCGACGCTGAACACCGAACAGTGCAGCGGAAGTGCAAATCACATAAACGCCCGCACACGCAAAAACACGAGAGGTGGTGACGGGTTGCTCAGAAACCTCCGCCACGGCAGAGAGATACGCCCGCCGCCCGTCAGCATAGGCTGCCACGGCAGGGTTTCGGCAGGAAAGGCCGGCCCCGGGCCCTTTCGAAAGGTGCCGGTGTCGGTGCCGGTGTAGTTGTACTAGGGGGTGGTGAGGTGTTGGCAGGATACGGCTGCCGTGGCAGGCGAACTCGCCCACCGTGGGCGCGCTTCGGCTGACACGGCAGGATTTTGGCCGAAAGGCCGGCCGAGGTGACGTTCGCCGGTGCCGACGGCCGTGCCGAGGGACCCCCCAAGAATGCACGTGCGCCAGGCCAAAATCACGGTGATTCCACCGTCCGCCAGCCAAGGAAAACAGTGCCCCTCTCCGGTACCAATCATCTCGGGTCCTGTGGCCGGTATGGCCCTTGGGTATACTAGGGGTGGTGAGGTGCTGGCAGGCGACGGCTGCCGTGGCAGGCGAAACCCCCCGCCGTGGGTGAGTCTCGGCTGCCACGGCAGGATTTTGGCCCGAAGGCCGATCGCGTGCCGCTCGCCGGTGCCGACGGCCGCGCCGAGTGACCCCGAAATCCCCGCGCGCGCCAGCCAAAATCACGGTGATTCCACCGTCCGCCAGCCAAGGAAAACAGTGCCCTCTCCGTACCAATCATCCTCGGGTCCTGTGGCCGGTATGGCCCTTGGGTATACTAGGGGTGGTGAGGTGCTGGCAGCGACGGCCGCCGTGGCAGGCGAAACCCCGCCGTGGTGAGTCTCGCTGCCACGGCAGGATTTTGGCCCGAAGGCCGATCGCGCGTGCCGTCGCGCGGTGCCGACGGCCGCCGAGTGACCCCGAAATCCCCGCGGCGCCAGCCAAAATCACGGTGATTCCACCGTCCGCCAGCCAAGGAAAACAGTGTTCTCTCCGTACCAATCATCTCGGGTCCTGTGGCCGGTATGGCCCTTGGGTATACTAGGGGTGGTGAGGTGCTGGCAGCGACGGCCGCCGTGGCAGGCGAAACCCCGCCGTGGTGAGTCTCGCTGCCACGGCAGGATTTTGGCCCGAAGGCCGATCGCGTGCCGCGTCGCCGGTGCCGACGGCCGCGCCGAGTGACCCCGAAATCCCCGCCGCGCCAGCCAAAATCACGGTGATTCCACCGTCCGCCAGCCAAGGAAAACAGTGCCCTCTCCGTACCAATCATCCTCGGGTCTGTGGCCGGTATGGCCTCGGCATACTAGGGGTGGTGACGGTCGCGCAGAAACGGCCGCCGTGGCAGGCGAACCGCCCACCGTGGGCGCGCTCGCTGCCACGGCAGGGTTTTGGCCGAAAGCCGCCCGTGCCGCTCGCCGGTGCCGACGGGCCGCGCCGAGGACCCCGAAATGGCCGAACGCCCGCGGCGCCAGCCAAAATCACGGTGAAACCACCGCGGCGCCAGCCAAGGAAAACAGTGTTCTCTCCGTACCAATCATCCTCGGGTCCTGTGGCCGGTATGGCCCTTGGGTATACTAGGGGGTGGTGACGGGTCGCGCAGGAAACGGCCGCCGTGGCAGCCAAAATCGACGATCGCGGCGCCCGCTTCGTTGTCGACGGCACGATTTTGGCGGCAGGGCGGGCCGCTGGCGAACCAGATGCTTGCCTCGCTCGCCGATCGCCCCGGGTGGTGACGGGTCGCGCAGGAACCGGCCGCCGTGGCAGCCAAAATCGACGATCGCGGCGCCCGCTTCGTTGTCGACGGCACGATTTTGGCGGGCATGGCGGGCCGCTGGCGAACCAGATGTTTGCCTCGCTGCCGATCGTCCCATTTCTCGCCGTGGCGACGTTGCTCGCCGCGCGACTTCGCGCTGTGGACCTTCGGTCGCCGCCCTCCCAGCAGACCCGCCGTGCTCAGCGCGCGGGATGCTCGGACGGCTCGACCGCCGTGGCTACGCTTAGCGCATGAGTTGTGCTGACACGCGTTCCGCCGGCAGACCTCGCCGGCGCGGCCGACCGCCGGCGCCCGCGCCCCATCAATCGAAGCGGCAGTGACACGCCGCGCCGCTGATCGGTGCTTGCGTGCTGCTACCCGCGCACGGAAGCGGTGCTCACACACGCCGCCGCCGCGGATGCCCCTGTGGCATGCCGCGGCGCCGCGACAGCGCCGCGCGGCGCCGCGGGCCGGCACCGACGCGTTCGCCCCGCAGCGCCACCTCGCCCGCGCCCCTGGTCCCGGATGACGCCACGCATGTGCTCGCGCCCATCGGGCGCCGCGCCCTACGGAAAGCTTCTCAGCAGACGACGGCCGCCCGGTGGCCGCCGCCGCCGCCACACGCGCCGCCGCGCGCGCCTCGGCGCTGGGTCTGCCGAGGAGGACGTATACCTGGTTGATCCTCGCCAGAGTCATATGCTTGTCTCAAAGATTAAGCCATGCATGTGCAAGTATGAACTAATTCGAATCGTGAAACCGCGAATGGCTCATTAAATCGCTTATAGTTTGTTTGATGGTACGTGCTACCGGATAACCGTAGTAATTCTAGAGCTAATACGCAACAAACCCCGACTCCCGAGGGGCGATTTATTAGATAGTACGACGCGGCTCCGCCCACGATCCGATGATTCATGATAACTCGACGGATCGCGACGCCCCGGCGCCGCGACGCATCATTCAAATTTCTGCCCTATCAACTTTCGATGGTAGGATAGGGGCCTACCATGGTGGTGACGGTGACGGAGAATTAGGTTCGATTCCGAGAGGGAGCCCGAGAAACGGCTACCACATCCAAGGAAGGCAGCAGCGCGCAAATTACCCAATCCCGACACGGGAGGTAGTGACAATAAATAATAATACCGGCGCCAGCGCCCGTAATTGGAATGAGTACAATCTAAATCCCTTAACGAGGATCCATTGAGGGCAAGTCCGTGCCAGCAGCCGCGTAATTCCAGCTCCAATAGCGTATATTTAAGTTGTTGCGCTTAAAAGCTCAGAGTTGACTTGGGCATGGGCGGCCGCCGTCCGCCACGGCGAGCACCGACCGCCCGCCCTTCGCCGGCGCGCGCTTCCTGGCCTTAATCGCCGGTCGCGCTCCGCGCCAGTACTTTGAAGAAATTAGAGTGCTCAAAGCAAGCCATCGCCTCGATACATTAGCATGGGATAACATCATAGGATTCCGGTCCTATTGTGTTGGCCTTCGGATCGGAGTAATGATTAATAGGGACAATGGGGCATTCAGATTTCATAGTCGAGGTGAAATTCTTGGATTTATGAAAGACGAACAATCGCGAAAGCATTTGCCAAGGATGTTTTCATTAATCAAGAACGAAAGTTGGGGCTCAAGACGATCGATACCGCCCTAGTCTCAACTATAAACGATGCCACTGTGGATCGGCGGGTGTTGTTACAGACCCCGCCGCACCTTATGAGAAATCAAAGTCTTTGGGTTCCGGGGAGTATGGTCGCAAGGCTGAAACTTAAAGGAATTGACGGAAGGGCACCACCAGCGTGGAGCCCGCGCTTAATTTGACTCAACACGGGAAACTTACCTGTGTCCCGCATAGCAAGGATTGACAGATCGAGAGCTCTTTCTTGATTCTATGGGTGGTGGTGCATGGCCGTTTTAGTTGGTGGAGCGATTTGTCCGGTTAATTCCGCTAACTAACGAGACCTCACCGCTAACTAGCTATGCGGAGGCATCCTCCGCAGCTAGCTTCTTAGAGGGACTATGGCCGCTTAGGCCACGGAAGTTTGAGGCAATAACAGGTCCGTGATGCCCTTAGATGTTCTCGGGCCGCACGCGCGCTACACCGATGTATCCAACGAGTATATAGCCTTGGCCGATGTGCCCGTAATCTTGGGAAATTTCATCGTGATGGGGATAGATCATTGCAACCGTTGGTCTTCAACGAGGAATGCCTAGTAAGCGCGAGTCATCAGCTCGCTGACTACGCCCCCGCCTTTGTACACACCGCCCGCCGCTCCTACCGATTGAATGGTCCGTGAAGTGTTCGATCGCGCGACGGGGCGGTTCGCCGCCCCGACGCCGCGAGAAGTCCATTGAACCTTATCATTTAGAGGAAGGAGAAGTCGAATAAGGTTTCCGTGAGGTGAACTCGCGGAAGGATCATTGCCGTGACTCGACCAAGCAGATCGCGAACGCGCCATCCATCCCGCCGGGCGGCACCCGCCGCCAAAGGCCCGATTTTTTTCATCCCCACCCACGCACCACGCGGGTGAGGGAGGGAGGAGGGGGCCACAACAGAACCCACGGCGCCGACGGCGCCAAGGAACACCTAAAGTGCGATTAATCGGGCGCGGACGCCCCGCCGCCGCCCGCAAGGCGGTTATAAAATCCACACGACTCGCAACGGATATCTCGCTCGTGATCGATGAAGAACGAGCTAAATGCGATACCGTGTGAATTGCAGAATCCCGCGAACCATCGAAGTCTTTGAACGCAAGTTGCGCCCGAGGCCACCCGCCGAGGGCACGCCGCTCAAGGCCACGCCAAAGACGCCCCACCCACCTAAGCGGCGGAGGACGCGGCGCTCGCCCCGCGCCGCAGGCACGGTGGGCCGAAGCTCGCCGCCGGCGCAGCGCGCCGCCACAGCGCAAGGTGGGCGATCTCGCACTTCGACGCGGTGGCCCGCGCAGAGCCGCGCAGCGCCCTCGACCCATATTACCACCGAGCGCACGCCGCCGACCGCGACCCTGTGTCAGCGGAGCACCCGCCGAATTTAAGCATATAAATAAGCGGAGGAGAAGAAACCTACGAGGATTCCCTAGTAACGGCGAGCGAACCGAGCAGCCCAGTTTGAGAAATCGGCGCGCCGCCGCCCGAATTGTAGTCCGAGAGGCGCCTCGCCGACGGATCGCCCAAGTCCTCGGAAAGGGGCGCCGGGAGGGTGAGA
>JAYEVI010000553.1:15000-20000 GCA_036346575.1 Dendrocalamus sinicus
GACGCTGCTTTTTGATCCTTCGATGTCGGCTCTTCCTATCATTGTGAAGCAGAATTCACCAAGTGTTGGATTGTTCACCCACCAATAGGGAACGTGAGCTGGGTTTAGACCGCCGTGAGACAAAGTTAGTTTTACCTCACCGATGACCGTGCCGCGATAGTAATTCAACCTAGTACGAGGAACCGCTGATTCACACAATTGGTCATCGCGCTTGGTTGAAAAGCCGCTGGCGCCGGTTACCGTGGTGCCGGATTACGATCAACGCCTAAGTCGGAATCCTGCTAGCAAGCGCGCCGCGCGCGCCGCCCGCCCCGACCACGTTAGCGCCCGCGCCTCAAGGGCCCGTACATCGCTGCCGCCCGCCGACGAGCCGCCGCCGCCGCTCAAGCTCCTTCCCACGGGCGCGGGCTGAATCTTTGCGCACGACTTAAATACGCGACGGGCATTGTAAGCGCAGAGTGGCCTTGCTGCCACGATCCGCTGAGATCCAGCCCCACGTCGCACGGATTCGTCCCTCCCCCAGCAAACCCAACCCAGCTGCAACCTACCAAGAGAAGGTTCCGGATTTTACTACTGCAGGGGGACCATGTGCGCCACCGAGCGATCGAGGCTAAGTCTGGGACGCCGAACCCCGTGCT
Organism: Dendrocalamus sinicus; assembly: GCA_036346575.1. Lineage (NCBI taxonomy): Eukaryota > Viridiplantae > Streptophyta > Magnoliopsida > Poales > Poaceae > Dendrocalamus > Dendrocalamus sinicus. Next base: position 15,639 of record JAYEVI010000553.1, read on the forward strand.
GCAATTTTACCAAGTATGGCACGACTAAGCCCGTGCTTCAGGCAGCAGGGCACATGGCACCAAGTGTGGGACGCCGAAGCCCGCGCCTTCACGGCACCAAGTGTGGACGCCAAAGCCCGCGGCTTTTCACGGCACCAAGTGTTCGTGGCGCACGACCAAGGGAAAGCAAGCAAGGAACAGGAACCGAGCCGACGACAAGTACTCTTGGACATGCTAGCAAGTGACAAGTAAAGGCAAGGAGGCAAGTGACATGCTGGCAAGTGACAAGTAAGAGCGAGACCTAACTAAGGCTAAGCGCAGCCGGCGAGGCTCTGGGAGCGGTCACACGGCAAAGGCACCAAGTATTCATGCGCGTGACCAAGGGAAAGCAAGCAAGGACAGGCACCGAGGTAACGATAAGTACTATTGGACATGCTAGCAGTGACAAGTAGCGCGGCAAGGTCCGTCCGCTAAACAAACAGCAAGTCGAAGGAAACGCGCCAAAACGCGTTCGCCGACGCTGAACACCGAACAGTGCAGGCGGAAGTGCAAATCACATAAAACGCCCGCACACGCAAAAACACGAGGTGGTGACGGGTTGCTCAGAAACCTCCGCCACGGCAGAGATACGCCCGCCGCCGTCAAGATAGGCTGCCACGCAGGTTTCGCAGAAAGGCCGCCCCGCCCTTTCGAAGGTGCCGTGTCGGTGCCGTGTAGTTGTACTAGGGGTGGTGAGGTGTTGGCAGGATACGGCTGCCGTGGCAGGCGAACCGCCCACCGTGGGCGCGCTTCGGCTGACACGGCAGGATTTTGGCCGAAAGGCCGGCCGAGGTGACGTTCGCCGGTGCCGACGGCCGTGCCGAGGGACCCCCCAAGAATGCACGTGCGCCAGGCCAAAATCACGGTGATTCCACCGTCCGCCAGCCAAGGAAAACAGTGCCCCTCTCCGGTACCAATCATCCTCGGGTCCTGTGGCCGGTATGGCCCTTGGGTATACTAGGGGTGGTGAGGTGCTGGCAGCGACGGCCGCCGTGGCAGGCGAAACCCCGCCGTGGTGAGTCTCGCTGCCACGGCAGGATTTTGGCCCGAAGGCCGATCGCGTGCCGCTCGCCGGTGCCGACGGCCGCGCCGAGTGACCCCGAAATCCCCGCGGCGCCAGCCAAAATCACGGTGATTCCACCGTCCGCCAGCCAAGGAAAACAGTGCCCTCTCCGTACCAATCATCCTCGGGTCCTGTGGCCGGTATGGCCCTTGGGTATACTAGGGGTGGTGAGGTGCTGGCAGCGACGGCTGCCGTGGCAGCGAAACCCCGCCGTGGTGAGTCTCGCTGCCACGGCAGGATTTTGGCCCGAAGGCCGATCGCGTGCCGCTCGCCGGTGCCGACGGCCGCGCCGAGTGACCCCGAAATCCCCGCGCGCCAGCCAAAATCACGGTGATTCCACCGTCCGCCACCAAGGAAAAAAGTGCCCTCTCCGTACCAATCATCCTCGGGTCCTGTGGCCGGTATGGCCCTTGGGTATACTAGGGGTGGTGAGGTGCTGGCAGCGACGGCCGCCGTGGCAGGCGAAACCCCGCCGTGGTGAGTCTCGCTGCCACGGCAGGATTTTGGCCCGAAGGCCGATCGCGTGCCGCTCGGCGGTGCCGACGGCCGCGCCGAGTGACCCCGAAATCCCCCGGCGCCAGCCAAAATCACGGTGATTCCACCGTCCCCACCAAGGAAAACAGTGCCCTCTCCGTACCAATCATCCTCGGGTCCTGTGGCCGGTATGGCCTCGGCATACTAGGGGTGGTGACGGTCGCGCAGAAACGGCCGCCGTGGCAGCGAACCGCCCACCGTGGGCGCGCTTCCGCTGCCACGGCAGGGTTTTGGCCGGAAAAGCCGCCGTGCCGTTCGCCGGTGCCGACGGGCCGTGCCGAGGACCCCGAAATGGCCGAACGCCCGCGGCGCCAGCCAAAATCACGGTGAAACCACCGCGGCGCCAGCCAAGGAAAAAAGCGCCCTCTCCGTACCAATCATCTCGGTCCTGTGGCCGGTATGGCCCTTGGGTATACTAGGGGTGGTGACGGTCGCGCAGGAAACGGCCGCCGTGGCAGCCAAAATCGACGATCGCGGCGCCCGCTTCTGTCGACGGCACGATTTTGGCGGGCGGGCGGGCCGCGGCGAACCAGATGCTTGCCTCGCCGCCGATCGTCCCGGGTGGTGACGGTCGCGCAGGAACCGCCGCCGTGGCAGCCAAAATCGACGATCGCGGCGCCCGCTTCGTTGTCGACGCACGATTTTGGCGGGCATGGCGGGCCGCGGCGAACCAGATGTTTGCCTCGCTGCCGATCGTCCCATTTCTCGCCGTGGCGACGTTGTCGCCGCGCGCGACTCGCGCGCTGTGGACCTTCTCCGCCGCCCTCCCAGCAGACCCGCCGTGCTCGCGCGCGGCGGGATGCTCGGACGGCTCGACCGCCGTGGCTACGCTTAGCGCATGAGTTGTGCTGACACGCGTTCCGCCGGCAGACCTCGCCGGCGCGGCCGACCGCCGGCGCCGCGCCCCATCAATCGAAGCGGCAGTGACACGCCGCGCCGCTGATCGGTGCTTGCGTGCTGCTACCCGCGCACGGAAGCGGTGCTCACACACGCCGCCGCCGCGATGCCCCTGTGGCATGCCGCGGCGCCGCGACAGCGCCGCGCGGCGCGCCGCCGGGGCCGGCACCGACGCGTTCGCCCCGCAGCGCCACCTCGCCCGCGCCTCGTCCCGGATGACGCCACGCGCATGTGCTCGCGCCCATCGGGCGCCGCTGGCCCTACGGAAAGCTCTTCAGCAGACGACGGCCGCCCGGCCGCCGCCGCCGCACACACGCGCCGGCGCGCGCGCCTCGGCGCTGGTCTGCCGAGGAGGACGTATACCTGGTTGATCCTCGCCAGAGTCATATGCTTGTCTCAAAGATTAAGCCATGCATGTGCAAGTATGAACTAATTCGAATCGTGAAACCGCGAATGGCTCATTAAATCGCTTATAGTTTGTTTGATGGTACGCGCTACCGGATAACCGTAGTAATTCTAGAGCTAATACGCAACAAACCCCGACTCCCGAGGGGCGATTTATTAGATAGTACGACGCGGCTCCGCCCACGATCCGATGATTCATGATAACTCGACGGATCGCACGCCCCGGCGCCGCGACGCATCATTCAAATTTCTGCCCTATCAACTTTCGATGGTAGGATAGGGGCCTACCATGGTGGTGACGGTGACGGAGAATTAGGTTCGATTCCGAGAGGGAGCCCGAGAAACGGCTACCACATCCAAGGAAGGCAGCAGCGCGCAAATTACCCAATCTCGACACGGGAGGTAGTGACAATAAATAACAATACCGGCGCCAGCGCCCGTAATTGGAATGAGTACAATCTAAATCCCTTAACGAGGATCCATTGAGGGCAAGTCCGTGCCGCAGCCGCGTAATTCCAGCTCCAATAGCGATATTTAAGTTGTTGCGCTTAAAAGCTCAGAGTTGACTTGGCGGGCCGCCGGTCCGCTCACGGCGAGCACCGACCGCCCGCCTTCTTCGCCGGCGGCGCGCGCTCCCGCCTTAATCGCCGGTCGCGCCCGCGCCAGTACTTTGAAGAAATTAGAGTGCTCAAAGCAAGCCATCGCCCGATACATTAGCATGGGATAACATCATAGGATTCCGGTCCTATTGTGTTGGCCTTCGGATCGGAGTAATGATTAATAGGGACAATGGGGCATTCAGATTTCATAGTCGAGGTGAAATTCTTGGATTTATGAAAGACGAACAATCGCGAAAGCATTTGCCAAGGATGTTTTCATTAATCAAGAACGAAAGTTGGGGCTCAAGACGATCGATACCGCCCTAGTCTCAACCATAAACGATGCCACTGTGGATCGGCGTGGTGTTGTTACAGACCCCGCCGCACCTTATGAGAAATCAAAGTCTTTGGGTTCCGGGGAGTATGGTCGCAAGGCTGAAACTTAAAGGAATTGACGGAAGGGCACCACCAGCGTGGAGCCCGCGCTTAATTTGACTCAACACGGGAAACTTACCAGTCCGTCCGCATAGCAAGGATTGACAGATCGAGAGCTCTTTCTTGATTCTATGGGTGGTGGTGCATGGCCGTTTTAGTTGGTGGAGCGATTTGTCCGTTAATTCCGCTAACTAACGAGACCTCACCGCTAACTAGCTATGCGGAGGCATCCTCCGCAGCTAGCTTCTTAGAGGGACTATGGCCGCTTAGGCCACGGAAGTTTGAGGCAATAACAGGTCCGTGATGCCCTTAGATGTTCGGGCCGCACGCGCTACACCGATGTATCCAACGAGTATATAGCCCTGGCCGATGTGCCCGTAATCTTGGGAAATTTCATCGTGATGGGGATAG
>JAYEVI010000553.1:25000-30000 GCA_036346575.1 Dendrocalamus sinicus
GCCAAAATCACGGTGATTCCACCGTCCCGCCACCAAGGAAAACAGTGCCCTCTCCGTACCAATCATCTCGGTCCTGTGGCCGGTATGGCCCTTGGGTATACTAGGGGTGGTGAGGTGCTGGCAGCGACGGCTGCCGTGGCAGGCGAAACCCCGCCGTGGTGAGTCTCGCTGCCACGGCAGGATTTTGGCCCGAAGGCCGATCGCGTGCCGCTCGCCGGTGCCGACGGCCGCCGAGTGACCCCGAAATCCCCGCGCGCCAGCCAAAATCACGGTGATTCCACCGTCCGCCACCAAGGAAAACAGTGCTCTCTCCGTACCAATCATCCTCGGGTCCTGTGGCCGGTATGGCCCTTGGGTATACTAGGGGTGGTGAGGTGCTGGCAGCGACGGCCGCCGTGGCAGCGAAACCCCGCCGTGGTGAGTCTCGCTGCCACGGCAGGATTTTGGCCCGAAGGCCGATCGCGTGCCGCTCGCCGGTGCCGACGGCCGCGCCGAGTGACCCCGAAATCCCCGCGGCGCCAGCCAAAATCACGGTGATTCCACCGTCCGCCACCAAGGAAAACAGTGCCCTCTCCGTACCAATCATCTCTCGGTCCTGTGGCCGGTATGGCCCTTGGGTATACTAGGGGTGGTGAGGTGCTGGGCAGCGACGGCCGCCGTGGCAGGCGAAACCCCGCCGTGGTGAGTCTCGCTGCCACGGCAGGATTTTGGCCCGAAGGCCGATCGCGTGCCGTCCGGTGCCGACGGCCGCGCCGAGTGACCCCGAAATCCCCGCGGCGCCAGCCAAAATCACGGTGATTCCACCGTCCGCCAGCCAAGGAAAACAGTGCCCTCTCCGTACCAATCATCCTCGGGTCCTGTGGCCGGTATGGCCTCGGCATACTAGGGGTGGTGACGGTCGCGCAGAAACGGCCGCCGTGGCAGCGAACCGCCCACCGTGGGCGCGCTCGCTGCCACGGCAGGGTTTTGGCCGAAAGCCGCCGCCGTGCCGCTCGCCGGTGCCGACGGGCCGCGCCGAGGACCCCGAAATGGCCGAACGCCCGCGGCGCCAGCCAAAATCACGGTGAAACCACCGCGGCGCCACCAAGGAAAACAAAGGTTCTCTCCGTACCAATCATCCTCGGTCCTGTGGCCGGTATGGCCCTTGGGTATACTAGGGGGTGGTGACGGGTCGCGCAGGAAACGGCCGCCGTGGCAGCCAAAATCGACGACCGTGCGTCCGCTTCGCTGTCGACGCACGATTTTGGCGGGCAGGGCGGGCCGCGGCGAACCAGATGCTTGCCTCGCCGCCGATCGTCCCGGGTGGTGACGGTCGCGCACCAGGAACCGCCGCCGTGGCAGCCAAAATCGACGATCGCGGCGCCCGCTTCGTTGTCGACGGCACGATTTTGGCGGGCATGGCATGGGCCGCGGCGAACCAGATGTTTGCCTCGCTGCCGATCGTCCCATTTCTCGCCGTGGCGACGTTGTCGCCGCGCGACTTCGCGCTGTGGACCTTCGCCGCCGCCCTCCCAGCAGACCCGCCGTGCTCAGCGCGGCGGGATGCTCGGACGGCTCGACCGCCGTGGCTACGCTTAGCGCATGAGTTGTGCTGACACGCGTCCGCCGGCAGACCTCGCCGGCGCGGCCGACCGCCGGCGCCGCGCCCCATCAATCGAGCGGCAGTGACACGCCGCGCCGCTGATCGGTGCTTGCGTGTCGCTACCCGCGCACGGAAGCGGTGCTCACACACGCCGCCGCCGCGATGCCCCCTGTGGCATGCCGCGGCGCCGCGACACGCGCGCGCGCGCGCGCGCGGGGCCGGCACCGACGCGTTCGCCCCGCAGCGCCACCTCGCCCGCGCCTCGTCCCGGATGACGCCACGCGCATGTGCTCGCGCCCATCGGGCGCCGGCCCTACGGAAAGCTCTCTCAGCAGACGACGGCCGCCCGGCCGCCGCGCCACACACACGCGCGCGCGCGCCTCGCGCTGGTCTGCCGAGGAGGACGTATACCTGGTTGATCCTCGCCAGAGTCATATGCTTGTCTCAAAGATTAAGCCATGCATGTGCAAGTATGAACTAATTCGAATCGTGAAACCGCGAATGGCTCATTAAATCGCTTATAGTTTGTTTGATGGTACGTGCTACCGGATAACCGTAGTAATTCTAGAGCTAATACGCAACAAACCCCGACTCCCGAGGGGCGATTTATTAGATAGTACGACGCGGCTCCGCCCACGATCCGATGATTCATGATAACTCGACGGATCGCACGCCCGGCGCCGCGACGCATCATTCAAATTTCTGCCCTATCAACTTTCGATGGTAGGATAGGGGCCTACCATGGTGGTGACGGTGACGGAGAATTAGGTTCGATTCCGAGAGGGAGCCCGAGAAACGGCTACCACATCCAAGGAAGGCAGCAGCGCGCAAATTACCCAATCCTCGACACGGGAGGTAGTGACAATAAATAACAATACCGGCGCCAGCGCCCGTAATTGGAATGAGTACAATCTAAATCCCTTAACGAGGATCCATTGAGGGCAAGTCCGTGCCAGCAGCCGCGTAATTCCAGCTCCAATAGCGATATTTAAGTTGTTGCGCTTAAAAGCTCAGAGTTGACTTGGGCGGGCCGCCGTCCGCTCACGGCGAGCACCGACCGCCCGCCCTTCGCCGCGCGCGCGCGCTCCTGGCCTTAATCGCCGGTCGCGCCCGCGCCATACTTTGAAGAAATTAGAGTGCTCAAAGCAAGCCATCGCCCGATACATTAGCATGGGATAACATCATAGGATTCCGGTCCTATTGTGTTGGCCTTCGGATCGGAGTAATGATTAATAGGGACAATGGGGCATTCAGATTTCATAGTCGAGGTGAAATTCTTGGATTTATGAAAGACGAACAATCGCGAAAGCATTTGCCAAGGATGTTTTCATTAATCAAGAACGAAAGTTGGGGCTCAAGACGATCGATACCGCCCTAGTCTCAACCATAAACGATGCCACTGTGGATCGGCGGGTGTTGTTACAGACCCCGCCGCACCTTATGAGAAATCAAAGTCTTTGGGTTCCGGGGAGTATGGTCGCAAGGCTGAAACTTAAAGGAATTGACGGAAGGGCACCACCAGCGTGGAGCCCGCGCTTAATTTGACTCAACACGGGAAACTTACTGTGTCCGCATAGCAAGGATTGACAGATCGAGAGCTCTTTCTTGATTCTATGGGTGGTGGTGCATGGCCGTTTTAGTTGGTGGAGCGATTTGTCCGGTTAATTCCGCTAACTAACGAGACCTCACCGCTAACTAGCTATGCGGAGGCATCCTCCGCAGCTAGCTTCTTAGAGGGACTATGGCCGCTTAGGCCACGGAAGTTTGAGGCAATAACAGGTCCGTGATGCCCTTAGATGTTTCGGGCCGCACGCGCGCTACACCGATGTATCCAACGAGTATATAGCCTTGGCCGATGTGCCCGTAATCTTGGGAAATTTCATCGTGATGGGGATAGATCATTGCAACCGTTGGTCTTCAACGAGGAATGCCTAGTAAGCGCGAGTCATCAGCTCGCTGACTACGCCCCCGCCTTTGTACACACCGCCCGCCGCTCCTACCGATTGAATGGTCCGTGAAGTGTTCGATCGCGCGACGGGGCGGTTCGCCGCCCCGACGCCGCGAGAAGTCCATTGAACCTTATCATTTAGAGGAAGGAGAAGTCGAATAAGGTTTCCGTAGGTGAACTCGCGGAAGGATCATTGCCGTGACTCGACCAAGCAGCATCGCGAACGCGCCACCCATCCCGCCGGGCGGCACCCGCCGCCAAAGGCCCGATTTTTTTCATCCCCACCCACGCACCACGCGGGTGAGGGAGGGAGGAGGGGGCCACAACAGAACCCACGGCGCCGACGGCGCCAAGGAACACCTAAAGTGCGATTAATCGGGCGCGGACGCCCCGCCGCCGCCGCCGCTGGCGGTTATAAAATCCACACGACTCGCAACGGATATCTCGCTCGTGATCGATGAAGAACGAGCTAAATGCGATACCGTGTGAATTGCAGAATCCCGCGAACCATCGAAGTCTTTGAACGCAAGTTGCGCCCGAGGCCACCCGCCGAGGGCACGCCGCTCAAGGCCACGCCAAAGACGCCCCACCCACCTAAGCGGCGGAGGACGCGGCGCTCGCCCCCGCGCCGCAGGCACGGTGGGCCCGAAGCTCGCCGCCGGCGCAGCGCGCCGCCACAGCGCAAGGTGGGCGATCTCGCACTTCGACGCGGTGGCCCGCCGCAGAAGCGCAGCAGCCCTCGACCCATATTACCACCGAGCGCACGCCGCCGACCGCGACCTGTGTCAGCGGAGCACCCGCCGAATTTAAGCATATAAATAAGCGGAGGAGAAGAAACCTACGAGGATTCCCTAGTAACGGCGAGCGAACCGAGCAGCCCAGTTTGAGAAATCGGCGCGCGCCGCCCGAATTGTAGTCCGAGAGGCGCCTCGCCGACGGATCGCCCAAGTCCTCGGAAAGGGGCGCCGGGAGGGTGAGAGCCCGTCCGCCCGACCCCGCCGCACCACGAGGCGCCGCCGACGAGTCGGGTTGTTTGGGAATGCAGCCCAAATCGGGCGGTAAACTCCGCCCAAGGCTAAATACAAAGCGAGACCGATAGCGAACAAGTACCGCGAGGGAAAGATGAAAAGGACTTTGAAAAGAGAGTCAAAGAGTGCTTGAAATTGCCGGAGGGAAGCGGATGGGGCCGGCGACGCGCCCGCCAGAGCGCGGAACGGCCCGCCGTCCGCCGCCGCTCGGGCGTGGACGTTGTCGATCGCGCCGGCGCCAGAGCCCGGGGCCCCAGCGCGCCGCAGCAGCCGCCGCCGGCGCTGCCGGTACTGCGCGCCGCGCGCGCGCGGGCGCCGCGCCGCGACGCCAGCGGGTTCCCACCCGACCCGCCTTGAAACACGACCAAGGAGTCCGACATGCGGCGAGCCGACGGCCGCAAACCCGGAAGCGCAAGGAAGCCGACGAGCGGACGCCCCACGG
>JAYEVI010000553.1:32500-37500 GCA_036346575.1 Dendrocalamus sinicus
GCACGGATTCGTCCCTCCCCCAGCAAACCCAACCCAGCTGCAACCTACCAAGAGAAGGTTCCGGATTTTACTACTGCAGGGGGACCATGTGCGCCACCGAGCGATCGAGGCTAAGTCTGGGACGCCGAACCCCGTGCTGCAATTTTACCAAGTATGGCACGACTAAGCCCGTGCTTCAGGCAGCAGGGCACATGGCACCAAGTGTGGGACGCCGAAGCCCGCGCCTTCACGGCACCAAGTGTGGGACGCCAAAGCCCGCGGCTTTTCACGGCACCAAGTGTTCGTGCGTACGACCAAGGGAAAGCAAGCAAGGAACAGGAACCGAGCCGACGACAAGTACTCTTGGACATGCTAGCAAGTGACAAGTAAAGGCAAGTAAGGCAAGTGACATGCTGGCAAGTGACAAGTAAGAGCGGAGACCTAACTAAGGCTAAGCGGCAGCCGGCGAGGCTCAGTGGGAGCGGTCACACGGCAAAGGCACCAAGTATTCATGCGTGCGACCAAGGGAAAGCAAGCAAGGACAGGCACCGAGGTAACGACAAGTACTATTGGACATGCTAGCAAGTGACAAGTAGCGGCGGCAAGGTCCGGTCCGCTAAACAAACAGCAAGTCGAAGGAAACGCGCCAAAACGCGTTCGCCGACGCTGAACACCGAACAGTGCAGCGGAAGTGCAAATCACATAAAACGCCCGCACACGCAAAAACACGAGGTGGTGACGGGTTGCTCAGAAACCTCCGCCACGGCAGAGATACGCCCGCCGCCTGTCAAGATAGGCTGCCACGCAGGTTTCGCAGAAAGGCCGCCCCGCCCTTTCGAAGGTGCCGTGTCGGTGCCGTGTAGTTGTACTAGGGGTGGTGAGGTGTTGGCAGGATACGGCTGCCGTGGCAGCGAACCGCCCACCGTGGGGCGCGCTCGCCGACACGGCAGGATTTTGGCCGAAAGGCCGGCCGAGGTGACGTTCGCCGGTGCCGACGGCCGTGCCGAGGGACCCCCCAAGAATGCACGTGCGCCAGGCCAAAATCACGGTGATTCCACCGTCCGCCAGCCAAGGAAAACAGTGCCCTCTCCGTACCAATCATCTCGGGTCCTGTGGCCGGTATGGCCCTTGGGTATACTAGGGGTGGTGAGGTGCTGGCAGCGACGGCTGCCGTGGCAGGCGAAACCCCGCCGTGGTGAGTCTCGCTGCCACGGCAGGATTTTGGCCCGAAGGCCGATCGCGTGCCGCTCGCCGGTGCCGACGGCCGCGCCGAGTGACCCCGAAATCCCCGCGGCGCCAGCCAAAATCACGGTGATTCCACCGTCCGCCACCAAGGAAAACAGTTCTCTCCGTACCAATCATCCTCGGGTCCTGTGGCCGGTATGGCCCTTGGGTATACTAGGGGTGGTGAGGTGCTGGCAGCGACGGCCGCCGTGGCAGCGAAACCCCGCCGTGGTGAGTCTCGCTGCCACGGCAGGATTTTGGCCCGAAGGCCGATCGCGTGCCGTCTCGGTGCCGACGGCCGCGCCGAGTGACCCCGAAATCCCCGCGGCGCCAGCCAAAATCACGGTGATTCCACCGTCCGCCACCAAGGAAAACAGTGTTCTCTCCGTACCAATCATCCTCGGGTCCTGTGGCCGGTATGGCCCTTGGGTATACTAGGGGTGGTGAGGTGCTGGCAGCGACGGCCGCCGTGGCAGGCGAAACCCCGCCGTGGTGAGTCTCGCTGCCACGGCAGGATTTTGGCCCGGAAGGCCGACCGCGTGCCGTTCGCCGGTGCCGACGGCCGTGCCGAGTGACCCCCCGAAAATCCCCGTGCGCCAGGCCAAAATCACGGTGATTCCACCGTCCGCCAGCCAAGGAAAACAGTGTTCTCTCCGTACCAATCATCCTCGGTCCTGTGGCCGGTATGGCCTCGGCATACTAGGGGTGGTGACGGTCGCGCAGAAACGGCCGCCGTGGCAGCGAACCGCCCACCGTGGGCGCGCTGGCTGCCACGGCAGGGTTTTGGCCGGAAAAGCCGCCGCCGGTGCCGTTCGCCGGTGCCGACGGGCCGTGCCGAGGACCCCCCGGAAATGGCCGAAAACGCCCGTGCGCCAGGCCAAAATCACGGTGAAACCACCGTCTGCGCCAGCCAAGGAAAAAAAGTTCTCTCCGTACCAATCATCTCGGTCCTGTGGCCGGTATGGCCCTTGGGTATACTAGGGGGTGGTGACGGGTCGCGCAGGAAACGGCCGCCGTGGCAGCCAAAATCGACGACCGCGGCGCCCGCTGTCGACGGCACGATTTGGCGCGGCAGGGCCGGGCCGCCGGCGAACCAGATGCTTGCCTCGTCCGCCGATCGTCCCGGGTGGTGACGGGTCGCGCAGAACCGCCGCCGTGGCAGCCAAAATCGACGATCGCGGCGCCCGCTTCGTTGTCGACGGCACGATTTTGGCGGGCATGGCGGGCCGCGGCGAACCAGATGTTTGCCTCGCTGCCGATCGTCCCATTTCTCGCCGTGGCGACGTTGCTCGCCGCGCGACTTCGCGCTGTGGACCTTCGGTCGCCGCCCTCCCAGCAGACCCGCCGCTCGCGCGGCGGGATGCTCTGACGGCTCGACCGCCGTGGCTACGCTTAGCGCATGAGTTGTGCTGACACGGTCCGCCGGCAGACCTCGCCGGCGCGGCCGACCGCCGGCGCCGCGCCCCATCAATCGAAGCGGCAGTGACACGCCGCGCCGCTGATCGGTGCTTGCGTGCTCGCTACCCGCGCACGGAAGCGGTGCTCACACACGCCGCCGCCGCGATGCCCCCTGCATGGCATGCCGCGCGCGCGACAGCGCCGCGGCGCGCGCGCCGGGGCCGGCACCGACGCGTTCGCCCCGCAGCGCCACCTCGCCCGCGCCTCGTCCCGATGACGCCACGCATGTGCTCGCGCCCATCGGGCGCGCGCCCCTACGGAAAGCTCTCTCAGCAGACGACGGCCGCCCGGTGGCCGCCGCCACACACGCTGGCCGCGCGCGCCTCGCGCGCTGGGTCCGCCGAGGAGGACGTATACCTGGTTGATCCTCGCCAGAGTCATATGCTTGTCTCAAAGATTAAGCCATGCATGTGCAAGTATGAACTAATTCGAATCGTGAAACCGCGAATGGCTCATTAAATCGCTTATAGTTTGTTTGATGGTACGTGCTACCGGATAACCGTAGTAATTCTAGAGCTAATACGCAACAAACCCCGACTCCCGAGGGGCGATTTATTAGATAGTACGACGCGGCTCCGCCCACGATCCGATGATTCATGATAACTCGACGGATCGCACGCCCCGGCGCCGCGACGCATCATTCAAATTTCTGCCCTATCAACTTTCGATGGTAGGATAGGGGCCTACCATGGTGGTGACGGTGACGGAGAATTAGGTTCGATTCCGAGAGGGAGCCCGAGAAACGGCTACCACATCCAAGGAAGGCAGCAGCGCGCAAATTACCCAATCCCGACACGGGAGGTAGTGACAATAAATAACAATACCGGCGCCAGCGCCCGTAATTGGAATGAGTACAATCTAAATCCCTTAACGAGGATCCATTGAGGGCAAGTCCGTGCAGCACCGCGTAATTCCAGCTCCAATAGCGTATATTTAAGTTGTTGCGCTTAAAAGCTCAGAGTTGACTTGGGCGGGCCGCCGGTCCGCTCACGGCGAGCACCGACCGCCCGCCCTTCGCCGCGGCGCGCTTCCCCGCCTTAATCGCCGGTCGCGCTCCGCGCCAGTACTTTGAAGAAATTAGAGTGCTCAAAGCAAGCCATCGCCCGATACATTAGCATGGGATAACATCATAGGATTCCGGTCCTATTGTGTTGGCCTTCGGATCGGAGTAATGATTAATAGGGACAATGGGGCATTCAGATTTCATAGTCGAGGTGAAATTCTTGGATTTATGAAAGACGAACAATCGCGAAAGCATTTGCCAAGGATGTTTTCATTAATCAAGAACGAAAGTTGGGGCTCAAGACGATCGATACCGCCCTAGTCTCAACTATAAACGATGCCGACTGTGGATCGGCGGTGTTGTTGCATGTGACCCCGCCGCACCTTATGAGAAATCAAAGTCTTTGGGTTCCGGGGAGTATGGTCGCAAGGCTGAAACTTAAAGGAATTGACGGAAGGGCACCACCAGCGTGGAGCCCGCGCTTAATTTGACTCAACACGGGAAACTTACTGTGTCCGCATAGCAAGGATTGACAGATCGAGAGCTCTTTCTTGATTCTATGGGTGGTGGTGCATGGCCGTTTTAGTTGGTGGAGCGATTTGTCCGTTAATTCCGCTAACTAACGAGACCTCACCGCTAACTAGCTATGCGGAGGCATCCTCCGCAGCTAGCTTCTTAGAGGGACTATGGCCGCTTAGGCCACGGAAGTTTGAGGCAATAACAGGTCCGTGATGCCCTTAGATGTTTCGGGCCGCACGCGCTACACCGATGTATCCAACGAGTATATAGCCTTGGCCGATGTGCCCGTAATCTTGGGAAATTTCATCGTGATGGGGATAGATCATTGCAACCGTTGGTCTTCAACGAGGAATGCCTAGTAAGCGCGAGTCATCACCGCTGACTACGCCCCCGCCTTTGTACACACCGCCCGCCGCTCCTACCGATTGAATGGTCCGTGAAGTGTTCGATCGCGCGACGGGGCGGTTCGCCGCCCCGACGCCGCGAGAAGTCCATTGAACCTTATCATTTAGAGGAAGGAGAAGTCGAATAAGGTTTCCGTGAGGTGAACTCGCGGAAGGATCATTGCCGTGACTCGACCAAGCAGCATCGCGAACGCGCCACCCATCCCGCCGGGCGGCACCCGCCGCCAAAGGCCCGATTTTTTTCATCCCCACCCACGCACCACGCGGGTGAGGGAGGGAGGAGGGGGCCACAACAGAACCCACGGCGCCGACGGCGCCAAGGAACACCTAAAGTGCGATTAATCGGGCGCGGACGCCCCCCGCCGCCCCCGCAAGGCGGTTATAAAATCCACACGACTCGCAACGGATATCTC
>JAYEVI010000553.1:42500-47500 GCA_036346575.1 Dendrocalamus sinicus
CGGTGCCGACGGCCGCCGAGTGACCCCGAAATCCCCGCGGCGCCAGCCAAAATCACGGTGATTCCACCGTCCGCCACCAAGGAAAACAAAGGTTCTCTCCGTACCAATCATCCTCGGGTCCTGTGGCCGGTATGGCCCTTGGGTATACTAGGGGTGGTGAGGTGCTGGCAGCGACGGCCGCCGTGGGCAGCGAAACCCCGCCGTGGTGAGTCTCGCTGCCACGGCAGGATTTTGGCCCGAAGGCCGATCGCGTGCCGTCGCCGGTGCCGACGGCCGCGCCGAGTGACCCCGAAATCCCCGCGGCGCCAGCCAAAATCACGGTGATTCCACCGTCCGCCACCAAGGAAAACAGTGCCCTCTCCGTACCAATCATCCTCGGTCCTGTGGCCGGTATGGCCTCGGCATACTAGGGGTGGTGACGGTCGCGCAGAAACGGCCGCCGTGGCAGCGAACCGCCCACCGTGGGCGCGCTCGCTGCCACGGCAGGGTTTTGGCCGAAAGCCGCCGCCGTGCCGCCGCCGACGGCCGCGCCGAGGACTCCCCGAAATGGCCGAACGCCGCGGCGCCAGCCAAAATCACGGTGAAACCACCGCGGCGCCACCAAGGAGCGTTCTCTCCGTACCAATCATCCTGGTCCTGTGGCGGTATGGCCCTTGGGTATACTAGGGGTGGTGACGGTCGCGCAGAAACGGCCGTGGCAGCGAAACCGCCCACCGTGGGCGCGCTTCCGCTTCCACGGCAGGTTTTGGCCGAAAGCCGCCGGCGGTGCCGTCGCGGCGCCGACGGCCGCCGAGGACCCCGAAATGGCCGAATGCCCGCGGCGCCAAAGCCAAAATCACGGTGAAACCACCGTCCGCCACCAAGGAAAAACAGGTTCTCTCCGTACCAATCATCTCGGTCCTGTGGCCGTATGGCCCTGGGCATACTAGGGGTGGTGACGGTCGCGCAGAAACGGCCGCCGTGGCAGCCAAAATCGACGATCGCGGCGCCCGCTTCGTTGTCGACGGCACGATTTTGGCGGGCGGGCGGGCCGCTGGCGAACCAGATGCTTGCCTCGCGCCGATCGCCCCGGGTGGTGACGGTCGCGCAGAACCGCCGCCGTGGCAGCCAAAATCGACGATCGCGGCGCCCGCTTCGTTGTCGACGCACGATTTTGGCGGGCATGGCGGGCCGCGGCGAACCAGATGTTTGCCTCGCTGCCGATCGTCCCATTTCTCGCCGTGGCGACGTTGTCGCCGCGCGACTTCGCGCTGTGGACCTTCGGTCGCCGCCCTCCCAGCAGACCCGCCGCTCGCTCGCGCGGCGGGATGCTCGGACGGCTCGACCGCCGTGGCTACGCTTAGCGCATGAGTTGTGCTGACACGCGTCCGCCGGCAGACCTCGCCGGCGCGGCCGACCGCCGGCGCCGCGCCCCATCAATCGAAGCGGCAGTGACACGCCGCGCCGCTGATCGGTGCTTGCGTGCTGCTACCCGCGCACGGAAGCGGTGCTCACACACGCCGCCGCCGCGATGCCCCCTGTGGCATGCCGCGGCGCCGCGACGCGCGCGCGCGGCGCCGCGGGCCGGCACCGACGCGCCCGCCCCGCAGCGCCACCTCGCCCGCGCCTCGTCCCGATGACGCCACGCCATGTGCTCGCGCCCATCGGGCGCCGCGCCCTACGGAAAGCTCTTCAGCAGACGACGGCCGCCCGGCCGCCGCGCCGCACACACGCTGGCCGCGCGCGCCTCGCGCCGCCCGCCGAGGAGGACGTATACCTGGTTGATCCGCCAGAGTCATATGCTTGTCTCAAAGATTAAGCCATGCATGTGCAAGTATGAACTAATTCGAATCGTGAAACCGCGAATGGCTCATTAAATCGCTTATAGTTTGTTTGATGGTACGTGCTACCGGATAACCGTAGTAATTCTAGAGCTAATACGCAACAAACCCCGACTCCCGAGGGGCGATTTATTAGATAGTACGACGCGGCTCCGCCCACGATCCGATGATTCATGATAACTCGACGGATCGCACGCCCGGCGCCGCGACGCATCATTCAAATTTCTGCCCTATCAACTTTCGATGGTAGGATAGGGGCCTACCATGGTGGTGACGGTGACGGAGAATTAGGTTCGATTCCGAGAGGGAGCCCGAGAAACGGCTACCACATCCAAGGAAGGCAGCAGCGCGCAAATTACCCAATCCCGACACGGGAGGTAGTGACAATAAATAACAATACCGGCGCCAGCCCGTAATTGGAATGAGTACAATCTAAATCCCTTAACGAGGATCCATTGAGGGCAAGTCCGTGCCAGCACCGCGTAATTCCAGCTCCAATAGCGTATATTTAAGTTGTTGCGCTTAAAAGCTCAGAGTTGACTTGGGCGGGCCGCCGTCCGCTCACGGCGAGCACCGACCGCCCGCCTTCTTCGCCGGCGCGCTTCCTGGCCTTAATCGCCGGTCGCGCCCGCGCCATACTTTGAAGAAATTAGAGTGCTCAAAGCAAGCCATCGCCCGATACATTAGCATGGGATAACATCATAGGATTCCGGTCCTATTGTGTTGGCCTTCGGATCGGAGTAATGATTAATAGGACAATGGGGCATTCGATTTCATAGTCGAGGTGAAATTCTTGGATTTATGAAAGACGAACAATCGCGAAAGCATTTGCCAAGGATGTTTTCATTAATCAAGAACGAAAGTTGGGGCTCAAGACGATCGATACCGCCCTAGTCTCAACCATAAACGATGCCACTGTGGATCGGCGGTGTTGTTATACAGACCCCGCCGCACCTTATGAGAAATCAAAGTCTTTGGGTTCCGGGGAGTATGGTCGCAAGGCTGAAACTTAAAGGAATTGACGGAAGGGCACCACCAGCGTGGAGCCCGCGCTTAATTTGACTCAACACGGGAAACTTACTGTGTCCGCATAGCAAGGATTGACAGATCGAGAGCTCTTTCTTGATTCTATGGGTGGTGGTGCATGGCCGTTTTAGTTGGTGGAGCGATTTGTCCGGTTAATTCCGCTAACTAACGAGACCTCACCGCTAACTAGCTATGCGGAGGCATCCTCCGCAGCTAGCTTCTTAGAGGGACTATGGCCGCTTAGGCCACGGAAGTTTGAGGCAATAACAGGTCCGTGATGCCCTTAGATGTTCGGGTCGCACGCGCGCTACACCGATGTATCCAACGAGTATATAGCCTTGGCCGATGTGCCCGTAATCTTGGGAAATTTCATCGTGATGGGGATAGATCATTGCAACCGTTGGTCTTCAACGAGGAATGCCTAGTAAGCGCGAGTCATCACCGCTGACTACGCCCCCGCCTTTGTACACACCGCCCGCCGCTCCTACCGATTGAATGGTCCGTGAAGTGTTCGATCGCGCGACGGGGCGGTTCGCCGCCCCGACGCCGCGAGAAGTCCATTGAACCTTATCATTTAGAGGAAGGAGAAGTCGAATAAGGTTTCCGAGGTGAACTCGCGGAAGGATCATTGCCGTGACTCGACCAAGCAGCATCGCGAACGCGCCATCCATCCCGCCGGGCGGCACCCGCCGCCAAAGGCCCGATTTTTTTTCATCCCCACCCACGCACCACGCGGGTGAGGGAGGGAGGGAGGGGGCCACAACAGAACCCACGGCGCCGACGACGCGCCAAGGAACACCTAAAGTGCGATTAATCGGGCGCGGACGCCCCGCCGCCGCCCGCAAGGCGGTTATAAAATCCACACGACTCGCAACGGATATCTCGCTCGTGATCGATGAAGAACGAGCGAAATGCGATACCGTGTGAATTGCAGAATCCCGCGAACCATCGAAGTCTTTGAACGCAAGTTGCGCCCGAGGCCACCCGCCGAGGGCACGCCGTCAAGGCCACGCCAAAGACGCCCCACCCACCTAAGCGGGCGGAGGACGCGCGCTCGCCCCCGCGCCGCAGGCACGGTGGGCCGAAGCTCTGGCCGCCGGCGCAGCGTGCCGGCCACAGCGCAAGGTGGGCGATCTCGCACTCGACGACGGTGGCCCCGCCAGAGCCGCGCAGCGCCCTCGACCCATATTACCACCGAGCGCACGCCGCCGACCGCGACCCGTGTCAGCGGAGCACCCGCCGAATTTAAGCATATAAATAAGCGGAGGAGAAGAAACCTACGAGGATTCCCCTAGTAACGGCGAGCGAACCGGGAGCAGCCCAGCTTGAGAATCGGGCCGCGCCGCCGCCCGAATTGTAGTCCGAGAGGCGCCTCGCCGACGGATCGCCCAAGTCCTCGGAAAGGGGCGCCGGGAGGGTGAGAGCCCCGTCCGCCCGACCCCGCCGCACCACGAGGCGCCGCCGACGAGTCGGGTTGTTTGGGAATGCAGCCCAAATCGGGCGGTAAACTCCGCCCAAGGCTAAATACAGGCGAGAGACCGATAGCGAACAAGTACCGCGAGGGAAAGATGAAAAGGACTTTGAAAAGAGAGTCAAAGAGTGCTTGAAATTGCCGGGAGGGAAGCGGATGGGGGCCGGCGACGCGCCCGGCCAGAGCGCGAACGGTTCGCCGTCCGCCGCCGCTCGGGCGTGGACCGTTGTCGATCGCGCCGGCGCCAGAGCCCGGGGCCCCAGCGCCCGCAGCCGCCGCCGGCGCTGCCGGTACCGCGCCGCAAGGCGCGCCGGGCGCCGCGCCGCGACGACGCCAGCGGGTTCCCACCCGACCCGCCTTGAAACACGGACCAAGGAGTCCGACATGCGCGGCGAGCCGACGGCCGCAAACCCGGAAGCGCAAGGAAGCCGACGAGCGGACGCCCCACGGCCGCACCGCTGGCCGACCCGATCTTCTCGGAAGGGTTCGAGTCGAGCACGCTCGCCGGGACCCGGAAGATGGTGAACTATGCCCGAGCGGGCGGCCGAGGAAACTCGTGGAGGCTCGCGACACCGACGCAAATCGCTCGTCCGACTTGGGTATAGGGGCGAAGACTAATCGAACCATCTAGTAGCCTGGTTCCTCCGGTTTCTCAGATAGCCGGAGCCCACACGAGTTCTATC
>JAYEVI010000553.1:52500-55000 GCA_036346575.1 Dendrocalamus sinicus
TGTGGACCTTTTCGCCGCCGCCCCCAGCAGACCCGCCGTGCTCGCGCGGGCGGGATGCTCTGACGGCTCGACCGCCGTGGCTACGCTTAGCGCATGAGTTGTGCTGTTACGGTCCGCCGGCAGACCTCGCCGGCGCGGCCGACCGCCGGCGCCGCGCCCCATCAATCGAAGCGGCAGTGACACGCCGCGCCGCTGATCGGTGCTTGCGTGCTGCTACCCGCGCACGGAAGCGGTGCTCACACACGCCGCCGCCGCGATGCCCCTGTGGCATGCCGCGGCGCCGCACGCGCCGCGGGCGCCGCCGCGGGCCGGCACCGACGCGCCCGCCCCGCAGCGCCACCTCGCCCGCGCCTCGTCCCGATGCCGCCACGCATGTGCTCGCGCCCATCGGGCGCCGCGGCCCTACGGAAAGCTTTCGCAGACGACGGCCGCCCGGTGGCCGCCGCCGCCGCCACACGCTGGCCGCGCGCTGCCTCCCGCGCCGCCCGCCGAGGAGGACGTATACCTGGTTGATCCTCGCCAGAGTCATATGCTTGTCTCAAAGATTAAGCCATGCATGTGCAAGTATGAACTAATTCGAATCGTGAAACCGCGAATGGCTCATTAAATCGCTTATAGTTTGTTTGATGGTACGCTACCGGATAACCGTAGTAATTCTAGAGCTAATACGCAACAAACCCCGACTCCCGAGGGGCGATTTATTAGATAGTACGACGCGGCTCCGCCCGCCGATCCGATGATTCATGATAACTCGACGGATCGCACGCCCCGGCGCCGCGACGCATCATTCAAATTTCTGCCCTATCAACTTTCGATGGTAGGATAGGGGCCTACCATGGTGGTGACGGTGACGGAGAATTAGGTTCGATTCCGAGAGGGAGCCCGAGAAACGGCTACCACATCCAAGGAAGGCAGCAGCGCGCAAATTACCCAATCCCGACACGGGAGGTAGTGACAATAAATAACAATACCGGCGCCAGCCCGTAATTGGAATGAGTACAATCTAAATCCCTTAACGAGGATCCATTGAGGGCAAGTCCGTGCCAAGCACCGCGTAATTCCAGCTCCAATAGCGTATATTTAAGTTGTTGCGCTTAAAAGCTCAGAGTTGACTTTGGCGGGCCGCCGTCCGCTCACGGCGAGCACCGACCGCCCGCCCTTCGCCGCGGCGCGCTCCCGCCTTAATCGCCGGTCGCGCTCCGCGCCATACTTTGAAGAAATTAGAGTGCTCAAAGCAAGCCATCGCTCGATACATTAGCATGGGATAACATCATAGGATTCCGGTCCTATTGTGTTGGCCTTCGGATCGGAGTAATGATTAATAGGGACAATGGGGCATTCAGATTTCATAGTCGAGGTGAAATTCTTGGATTTATGAAAGACGAACAATCGCGAAAGCATTTGCCAAGGATGTTTTCATTAATCAAGAACGAAAGTTGGGGCTCAAGACGATCGATACCGCCCTAGTCTCAACTATAAACGATGCCACTGTGGATCGGCGGTGTTGTTACATGTGACCCCGCCGCACCTTATGAGAAATCAAAGTCTTTGGGTTCCGGGGAGTATGGTCGCAAGGCTGAAACTTAAAGGAATTGACGGAAGGGCACCACCAGCGTGGAGCCCGCGCTTAATTTGACTCAACACGGAAACTTACTGTGTCCGCATAGCAAGGATTGACAGATCGAGAGCTCTTTCTTGATTCTATGGGTGGTGGTGCATGGCCGTTTTAGTTGGTGGAGCGATTTGTCCGTTAATTCCGCTAACTAACGAGACCTCACCGCTAACTAGCTATGCGGAGGCATCCTCCGCAGCTAGCTTCTTAGAGGGACTATGGCCGCTTAGGCCACGGAAGTTTGAGGCAATAACAGGTCCGTGATGCCCTTAGATGTTCGGGCCGCACGCCGCTACACCGATGTATCCAACGAGTATATAGCCTTGGCCGATGTGCCCGTAATCTTGGGAAATTTCATCGTGATGGGGATAGATCATTGCAACCGTTGGTCTTCAACGAGGAATGCCTAGTAAGCGCGAGTCATCACCGCTGACTACGCCCCGCCTTTGTACACACCGCCCGCCGCTCCTACCGATTGAATGGTCCGTGAAGTGTTCGATCGCGCGACGGGGCGGTTCGCCGCCCCGACGCCGCGAGAAGTCCATTGAACCTTATCATTTAGAGGAAGGAGAAGTCGAATAAGGTTTCCGTGAGGTGAACTCGCGGAAGGATCATTGCCGTGACTCGACCAAGCAGCATCGCGAACGCGCCATCCATCCCGCCGGGCGGCACCCGCCGCCAAAGGCCCGATTTTTTCATCCCCACCCACGCACCACGCGGGTGAGGGAGGGAGGAGGGGGCCACAACAGAACCCACGCGCCGACGGCGCCAAGGAACACCTAAAGTGCGATTAATCGGGCGCGGACGCCCGCCGCCGCCCCCAAGGCGGTTATAAAATCCACACGACTCTCGCAACGGATATCTCGCTCGTGATCGATGAAGAACGAG
>JAYEVI010000553.1:60000-62500 GCA_036346575.1 Dendrocalamus sinicus
CGCCGGTGCCGACGGCCGCGCCGAGTGACCCCGAAATCCCCGCGGCGCCAGCCAAAATCACGGTGATTCCACCGTCCGCCACCAAGGAAAAAAAGGTTCTCTCCGTACCAATCATCTCGGTCCTGTGGCCGGTATGGCCCTTGGGTATACTAGGGGTGGTGAGGTGCTGGCAGCGACGGCCGCCGTGGCAGCGAAACCCCGCCGTGGTGAGTCTCGCTGCCACGGCAGGATTTTGGCCCGAAGGCCGATCGCGTGCCGCTCGCCGGTGCCGACGGCCGTGCCTAGTGACCCCCCGAAAACGCCCGCGCGCCAAAGCCAAAATCACGGTGATTCCACCGTCCGCCACCAAGGAAAAAAAGGTTCTCTCCGTACCAATCATCCTCGGTCCTGTGGCCGGTATGGCCTCGGCATACTAGGGGTGGTGAGGGGTCGCGCAGAAACGGCCGCCGTGGCAGCGAAACCACCCACCGTGGGTGCGCTCGCTGCCACGGCATGGTTTTGGCCGAGAAGCCGCCGCCGCCGTGCCGCTCGCCGTGCCGACGGCCGCGCCGAGGACCCCGAAACCCCGCGGCGCCAGCCAAAATCACGGTGATTCCACCGTCCGCCACCAAGGAAAACAAAGGTTCTCTCCGTACCAATCATCCCTCGGTCCTGTGGCCGTATGGCGCTGGGTATACTAGGGGTGGTGACGGTCGCGCAGAAACGGCCGCCGTGGCAGCGAAACCACCCACCGTGGGTGCGCTCGCTGCCACGGCATGGTTTTGGCCGAGAAGCCGCCGCCGTGCCGTCGCCGGCGCCGACGGCCGCCGCCGAGGACCCCGAAATCCCCGAAATCCCCGCGGCGCCAGCCAAAATCACGGTGATTCCACCGTCCGCCACCAAGGAAAATAAAGTTCTCTCCGTACCAATCATCTCGGTCCTGTGGCCGGTATGGCCTCGGCATACTAGGGGTGGTGACGGTCGCGCAGAACCGCCGCCGTGGCAGCCAAAATCGACGATCGCGGCGCCCGCTGTCGACGCACGACGGCACGATTTTGGCGGCGTGGCTGGCCGCGGCGAACGAGATGTTTGTTTGTCGCGCAGAACCGCCGCCGTGGCAGCCAAAATCGACGATCGCGGCGCCCGCTTCGTTGTCGACGCACGATTTTGGCGGGCATGGCGGGCCGCGGCGAACCAGATGTTTGCCTCGCTGCCGATCGTCCCATTTCTCGCCGTGGCGACGTTGTCGCCGCGCGACTTCGCGCTGTGGACCTTTGGTCGCCGCCCTCCCAGCAGACCCGCCGTGCTCAGCGCGGGCGGGATGCTCTGACGGCTCGACCGCCGTGGCTACGCTTAGCGCATGAGTTGTGCTGACACGCGTCCGCCGGCAGACCTCGCCGGCGCGGCCGACCGCCGGCGCCGCGCCCCATCAATCGAGGGCAGCGACACGCCGCGCCGCTGATCGGTGCTTGCGTGTCGCTACCCGCGCACGGAAGCGGTGCTCACACACGCCGCTGCCGCGATGCCCCTGTGGCATGCCGCGGCGCCGCGACGCGCCGCGGCGCGCCGCCGGGCCGGCACCGACGCGTTCGCCCCGCAGCGCCACCTCGCCCGCGCCTCGTCCCGATGCCGCCACGCATGTGCTCGCGCCCATCGGGCGCCGCCCCTACGGAAAGCTTTCACAGACGACGGCCGCCCGGTGGCCGCCGCCGCCACACGCTGGCCGCGCGCGCGCTCTCGCGCCGCCCGCCGAGGAGGACGTACCTGGTTGATCCTCGCCAGAGTCATATGCTTGTCTCAAAGATTAAGCCATGCATGTGCAAGTATGAACTAATTCGAATCGTGAAACCGCGAATGGCTCATTAAATCGCTTATAGTTTGTTTGATGGTACGTGCTACCGGATAACCGTAGTAATTCTAGAGCTAATACGCAACAAACCCCGACTCCCGAGGGGCGATTTATTAGATAGTACGACGCGGCTCCGCCCACGATCCGATGATTCATGATAACTCGACGGATCGCACGCCCCGGCGCCGCGACGCATCATTCAAATTTCTGCCCTATCAACTTTCGATGGTAGGATAGGGGCCTACCATGGTGGTGACGGTGACGGAGAATTAGGTTCGATTCCGAGAGGGAGCCCGAGAAACGGCTACCACATCCAAGGAAGGCAGCAGCGCGCAAATTACCCAATCCCGACACGGGAGGTAGTGACAATAAATAACAATACCGGCGCCAGCGCCCGTAATTGGAATGAGTACAATCTAAATCCCTTAACGAGGATCCATTGAGGGCAAGTCCGTGCCAGCACCGCGTAATTCCAGCTCCAATAGCGTATATTTAAGTTGTTGCGCTTAAAAGCTCAGAGTTGACTTGGGCGGGCCGGCCGGTCCGCTTCACGGCGAGCACCGACCGCCCGCCTTCGCCGGCGGCGCGCTTCCTGGCCTTAATCGCCGGTCGCGTCCCGCGCAAGTACTTTGAAGAAATTAGAGTGCTCAAAGCAAGCCATCGCCCGATACA
>JAYEVI010000553.1:67500-72500 GCA_036346575.1 Dendrocalamus sinicus
ACCCCGTGGTTTCACGGCACCAAGTGTTGGGACGCCTAAGCCCGTGCTTTCACGGCACCAAGTGTTGGGACGCCGAACCCCGTGGTTTCACGGCACCAAGTGTTGGGACGCCTAAGCCCGTGCTTTCACGGCACCAAGTGTGGGACGCCTAAGCCCGTGGTTTCACGGCACCAAGTGTGGGACGCCTAAGCCCGTGGTTTCACGGCACCAAGTGTGGGACGCCTAAGCCCGTGGTTTCACGGCACCGTGTGGGACGCTAAGCCCGTGCTTTCACGGCACCAAGTGTGGGACGCCTAAGCCCGTGCTTTCACGGCACCAAGTGTGGGACGCCTAAGCCCGTGCTTTCACGGCACCAAGTGTTCGTGCGTGCGACCAAGGGAAAGCAAGCAAGGAACAGGAACCGAGCCGACGACAAGTACTCTTGGACATGCTAGCAAGTGACAAGTAAAGGCAAGTAAGGCAAGTGACACGCCAGCAAGTGACAAGTAAGAGCGGAGACCTAACTAAGGCTAAGCGGCAGCCAGCGAGGCTCAGTGGGAGCGGTCACACGGCAAAGGCACCAAGTATTCATGCGTGCGACCAAGGGAAAGCAAGCAAGGACAGGCACCGAGGTAACGACAAGTACTATTGGACATGCTAGCAAGTGACAAGTAGCGCGGCAAGGTCCGTCCGCTAAACAAACAAGCAAGTCGAAGGAAACGCGCCAAAACGCGTTCGCCGACGCCGAACACCGAACAAGTGCAGCGGAAGTGCAAATCACATAAACGCCCGCACACGCAAAAACACGAGGTGGTGACGGGTTGCTCAGAAACCTCCGCCACGGCAGAGATACGCCCGCCGCCTGTCAAGATAGGCTGCCACGCAGGTTTCGCAGAAAGGCCGCCCCGCCCTTTCGACGGTGCCGTGTCGGTGCCGTGTAGTTGTACTAGGGGTGGTGAGGTGTTGGCAGGACACGGCTGCCGTGGCAGCGAACCGCCCACCGTGGGCGCGCTCGCCGACACGGCAGATTTTGGCCCGAAGGCCGATCGCGTGCCGCTCGCCGGCGCCGACGGCCGCGCCGAGTGACCCCGAAACGCCCGCGGCGCAAAGCCAAAATCACGGTGATTCCACCGTCCCGCCACCAAGGAAAACAGTGTTCTCTCCGTACCAATCATCTCGGTCCTGTGGCCGGTATGGCCCTTGGGTATACTAGGGGTGGTGAGGTGCTGGCAGCGACGGCCGCCGTGGCAGCGAAACCCCGCCGTGGTGAGTCTCGCTGCCACGGCAGGATTTTGGCCCGAAGGCCGATCGCGGTGCCGTCTCGCCGTGCCGACGATCGCGCCGAGTGACCCCGAAACGCCCGCGGCGCCAAAGCCAAAATCACGGTGATTCCACCGTCATCCAGCCAAGGAAAACAAAGGTTCTCTCCGTACCAATCATCTCTCGGTCCTGTGGCCGGTATGGCCCTTGGGTATACTAGGGGTGGTGAGGTGCTGGCAGCGACGGCCGCCGGCAGCGAAACCCCGCCGTGGTGAGTCTCGCTGCCACGGCAGGATTTTGGCCCGAAGGCCGATCGATCGCGTGCCGTCGCCGGTGCCGACGGCCGCGCCGAGTGACCCCGAAACGCCTGCGCGCGCAAAGCCAAAATCACGGTGATTCCACCGTCCGCCACCAAGGAAAACAAAGGTTCTCTCCGTACCAATCATCCTCGGGTCCTGTGGCCGGTATGGCCCTTGGGTATACTAGGGGTGGTGAGGTGCTGGCAGCGACGGCTGCCGTGGCAGCGAAACCCCGCCGTGGGTGAGTCTCGCTGCCACGGTAGGATTTTGGCCCGAAGGCCGATCACGGTGCCGTCACGGTGCCGACGGCCGTGCCTAGTGACCCCGAAACGCCCGCGGCGCCAGCCAAAATCACGGTGATTCCACCGTCCGCCACCAAGGAAAACAAAGTTCTCTCCGTACCAATCATCCTCGGTCCTGTGGCCGGTATGGCCTCGGCATACTAGGGGTGGTGAGGGGTCGCGCAGAAACGGCCGCCGTGGCAGCGAAACCACCCACCGTGGGTGCGCTCGCTGCCACGGCATGGTTTTGGCCGAGAAGCCGCCGCCGTGCCGTCACGGCGTGCCGACGGCCGCGCCGAGGACCCCGAAATCCCCGCGCGTGCCAAAATCACGGTGATTCCACCGTCCGCCACCAAGGAAAACAAAGGTTCTCTCCGTACCAATCATCCCCGGGTCCTGTGGCCGGTATGGCGCCGGTATACTAGGGGTGGTGACGGTCGCGCAGAAACGGCCGCCGGGCAGCGAAACCACCCACCGTGGGTGCGCTCGCTGCCACGGCATGGTTTTGGCCGAGAAGCCGCCGTGCCGCTCGCCGCGCCGACGGCCGCGCCGAGGACCCCAAAATCCCCGAAATCCCGCGCGCCAAAGCCAAAATCACGGTGATTCCACCGTCCGCCACCAAGGAAAATAAAGGTTCTCTCCGTACCAATCATCTCGGTCCTGTGGCCGGTATGGCCTCGCATACTAGGGGTGGTGACGGTCGCGCAGAACCGCCGCCGTGGCAGCCAAAATCGACGATCGCGGCGCCCGCTTCGCTGTCGACGGCACGATTTTGGCGGGCTGGCCGCTGGCGAACGAGATGTTTGTTTGTCGCGCAGAACCGCCGCCGTGGCAGCCAAAATCGACGATCGCGGCGCCCGCTTCGCTGTCGACGCACGATTTTGGCGGGCGTGGTGGGCCGCGGCGAACCAGATGTTTGCCTCGCTGCCGATCGTCCCATTTCTCGCCGTGGCGACGTTGTCGCCGCGCGACTTCGCGCTGTGGACCTTTGGTCGCCGCCCTCCCAGCAGACCCGCCGTGCTCGCGCGCGGGATGCTCTGACGGCTCGACCGCCGTGGCTACGCTTAGCGCATGAGTTGTGCCGACACGCGTCCGCCGGCAGACCTCGCCGGCGCGGCCGACCGCCCGCGCCGCGCCCCATCAATCGCGGCGGCAGCGACACGCCGCGCCGCTGATCGGTGCTTGCGTGCTGCTACCCGCGCACGGAAGCGGTGCTCACACACGCCGCTCGCCGCGATGCCCTGTGGCATGCCGCGGCGCGCGCGACGCCGCGCGCGCCGCCGGGGCCGGCACCGACGCGTTCGCCCCGCAGCGCCACCTCGCCCGCGCCTCGTCCCGATGCCGCCACGCATGTGCTCGCGCCCATCGGGCGCGCGCCCCTACGGAAAGCTCTTCGCAGACGACGGCCGCCCCGGTGGCGCGCCGCCGCCACACACGCTGGCGCGCGCGCCTCGCGCGCCGCCCGCCGAGGAGGACGTATACCCGTTGATCCTCGCCAGAGTCATATGCTTGTCTCAAAGATTAAGCCATGCATGTGCAAGTATGAACTAATTCGAATCGTGAAACCGCGAATGGCTCATTAAATCGCTTATAGTTTGTTTGATGGTACGTGCTACCGGATAACCGTAGTAATTCTAGAGCTAATACGCAACAAACCCCGACTCCCGAGGGGCGATTTATTAGATAGTACGACGCGGCTCCGCCCACGATCCGATGATTCATGATAACTCGACGGATCGCGACGCCCGGCGCCGCGACGCATCATTCAAATTTCTGCCCTATCAACTTTCGATGGTAGGATAGGGGCCTACCATGGTGGTGACGGTGACGGAGAATTAGGTTCGATTCCGAGAGGGAGCCCGAGAAACGGCTACCACATCCAAGGAAGGCAGCAGCGCGCAAATTACCCAATCCCGACACGGGAGGTAGTGACAATAAATAACAATACCGGCGCCAGCGCCCGTAATTGGAATGAGTACAATCTAAATCCCTTAACGAGGATCCATTGAGGGCAAGTCCGTGCCAGCACCGCGTAATTCCAGCTCCAATAGCGTATATTTAAGTTGTTGCGCTTAAAAGCTCAGAGTTGACTTGGCGGGCCGCCGTCCGCTCACGGCGAGCACCGACCGCCCGCTTCTTCGCGCGGCGCGCTCCCGCCTTAATCGCCGGTCGCGCTCCGCGCCATACTTTGAAGAAATTAGAGTGCTCAAAGCAAGCCATCGCCTCGATACATTAGCATGGGATAACATCATAGGATTCCGGTCCTATTGTGTTGGCCTTCGGATCGGAGTAATGATTAATAGGGACAATGGGGCATTCAGATTTCATAGTCGAGGTGAAATTCTTGGATTTATGAAAGACGAACAATCGCGAAAGCATTTGCCAAGGATGTTTTCATTAATCAAGAACGAAAGTTGGGGCTCAAGACGATCGATACCGCCCTAGTCTCAACTATAAACGATGCCACTGTGGATCGGCGGGTGTTGTTACATGTGACCCCGCCGCACCTTATGAGAAATCAAAGTCTTTGGGTTCCGGGGAGTATGGTCGCAAGGCTGAAACTTAAAGGAATTGACGGAAGGGCACCACCAGCGTGGAGCCCGCGCTTAATTTGACTCAACACGGGAAACTTACTGTGTCCGCATAGCAAGGATTGACAGATCGAGAGCTCTTTCTTGATTCTATGGGTGGTGGTGCATGGCCGTTTAGTTGGTGGAGCGATTTGTCCGTTAATTCCGCTAACTAACGAGACCTCACCGCTAACTAGCTATGCGGAGGCATCCTCCGCAGCTAGCTTCTTAGAGGGACTATGGCCGCTTAGGCCACGGAAGTTTGAGGCAATAACAGGTCCGTGATGCCCTTAGATGTTCTCGGGTCGCACGCGCGCTACACCGATGTATCCAACGAGTATATAGCCTTGGCCGATGTGCCCGTAATCTTGGGAAATTTCATCGTGATGGGGATAGATCATTGCAACCGTTGGTCTTCAACGAGGAATGCCTAGTAAGCGCGAGTCATCACCGCTGACTACGCCCCCGCCTTTGTACACACCGCCCGCCGCTCCTACCGATTGAATGGTCCGTGAAGTGTTCGATCGCGCGACGGGGCGGTTCGCCGCCCGACGCCGCGAGAAGTCCATTGAACCTTATCATTTAGAGGAAGGAGAAGTCGAATAAGGTTT
>JAYEVI010000553.1:77500-82500 GCA_036346575.1 Dendrocalamus sinicus
GGCCCGAAGGCCGATCGCGTGCCGTCGCCGGCGCCGACGGCCGCGCCGAGTGACCCCGAAACGCCCGCGGCGCAAAGCCAAAATCACGGTGATTCCACCGTCCGCCACCAAGGAAAACAAAGGTTCTCTCCGTACCAATCATCCTCGGTCCTGTGGCCGGTATGGCCCTTGGGTATACTAGGGGTGGTGAGGTGCTGGCAGCGACGGCCGCCGTGGCAGCGAAACCCCGCCGTGGTGAGTCTCGCTGCCACGGCAGGATTTTGGCCCGAAGGCCGATCGCGGTGCCGTCGCGGCGCCGACGATCGCGCCGAGTGACCCCGAAACGCCCGCGGCGCCAAAGCCAAAATCACGGTGATTCCACCGCCATCCAGCCAAGGAAAACAAAGGTTCTCTCCGTACCAATCATCCTCGGTCCTGTGGCCGGTATGGCCCTTGGGTATACTAGGGGTGGTGAGGTGCTGGCAGCGACGGCCGCCGGGCAGCGAAACCCCGCCGTGGTGAGTCTCGCTGCCACGGCAGGATTTTGGCCCGAAGGCCGATCATGCGTGCCGTCGCCGGTGCCGACGGCCGCGCCGAGTGACCCCGAAACGCCTGCGGCGCCAAAGCCAAAATCACGGTGATTCCACCGTCCGCCACCAAGGAAAAAAAGGTTCTCTCCGTACCAATCATCTCGGGTCCTGTGGCCGGTATGGCCCTTGGGTATACTAGGGGTGGTGAGGTGCTGGCAGCGACGGCCGCCGTGGCAGCGAAACCCCGCCGTGGGTGAGTCTCGCTGCCACGGTAGGATTTTGGCCCGAAGGCCGATCACGCGTGCCGTCACGGCGGTGCCGACGGCCGTGCCTAGTGACCCCGAAACGCCCGCGGCGCCAAAGCCAAAATCACGGTGATTCCACCGTCCGCCACCAAGGAAAACAAAGGTTCTCTCCGTACCAATCATCCTCGGTCCTGTGGCCGGTATGGCCTCGGCATACTAGGGGTGGTGAGGGGTCGCGCAGAAACGGCCGCCGTGGCAGCGAAACCACCCACCGTGGGTGCGCTCGCTGCCACGGCATGGTTTTGGCCGAGAAGCCGCCGCCGTGCCGCTCGCCGGTGCCGACGGCCGCGCCGAGGACCCCGAAATCCCCGCGGCGCTGTGCCAAAATCACGGTGATTCCACCGTCCGCCACCAAGGAAAACAAAGGTTCTCTCCGTACCAATCATCCCCGGGTCCTGTGGCCGGTATGGCGCCGGTATACTAGGGGTGGTGACGGTCGCGCAGAAACGGCCGCCGTGGCAGCGAAACCACCCACCGTGGGTGCGCTCGCTGCCACGGCATGGTTTTGGCCGAGAAGCCGCCGTGCCGCTCGCCGGCGCCGACGGCCGCGCCGAGGACCCCAAAATCCCCGAAATCCCCGCGGCGCCAAAGCCAAAATCACGGTGATTCCACCGTCCGCCACCAAGGAAAAAAAAGCGTTCTCTCCGTACCAATCATCTCGGTCCTGTGGCCGGTATGGCCCTGCATACTAGGGGTGGTGACGGTCGCGCAGAACCGCCGCCGTGGCAGCCAAAATCGACGATCGCGGCGCCCGCTTCGCTGTCGACGGCACGATTTTGGCGGGCGTGGCTGGCCGCTGGCGAACGAAGATGTTTGTTTGTCGCGCAGAACCGCCGCCGTGGCAGCCAAAATCGACGATCGCGGCGCCCGCTTCGTTGTCGACGCACGATTTTGGCGGCGTGGCGGGCCGCGGCGAACCAGATGTTTGCCTCGCGCCGATCGTCCCATTTCTCGCCGTGGCGACGTTGTCGCCGCGCGACTTCGCGCTGTGGACCTTTGGTCGCCGCCCTCCCAGCAGACCCGCCGCGTGCTCGCGCGCGGGATGCTCTGACGGCTCGACCGCCGTGGCTACGCTTAGCGCATGAGTTGTGCCGACACGGTCCGCCGGCAGACCTCGCCGGCGCGGCCGACCGCCGGCGCCGCGCCCCATCAATCGCGGCGGCAGCGACACGCCGCGCCGCTGATCGGTGCTTTGCGTGCGCTACCCGCGCACGGAAGCGGTGCTCACACACGCCGCTCGCCGCGATGCCCCTGTGGCATGCCGCGGCGCCGCGACGCGCCGCGGCGCGCGCGCCGGGCCGGCACCGACGCGTTCGCCCCGCAGCGCCACCTCGCCCGCGCCTCGTCCCGATGCCGCCACGCATGTGCTCGCGCCCATCGGCGCCGCGCCCTACGGAAAGCTCTTCAGACGACGGCCGCCCGTGGCCGCCGCCGCACACGCCACACGCGCGCGCGCGCCTCGCGCCGCCCGCCGAGGAGGACGTATACCGTTGATCCTCGCCAGAGTCATATGCTTGTCTCAAAGATTAAGCCATGCATGTGCAAGTATGAACTAATTCGAATCGTGAAACCGCGAATGGCTCATTAAATCGCTTATAGTTTGTTTGATGGTACGTGCTACCGGATAACCGTAGTAATTCTAGAGCTAATACGCAACAAACCCCGACTCCCGAGGGGCGATTTATTAGATAGTACGACGCGGCTCCGCCCACGATCCGATGATTCATGATAACTCGACGGATCGCGACGACGCCCGGCGCCGCGACGCATCATTCAAATTTCTGCCCTATCAACTTTCGATGGTAGGATAGGGGCCTACCATGGTGGTGACGGTGACGGAGAATTAGGTTCGATTCCGAGAGGGAGCCCGAGAAACGGCTACCACATCCAAGGAAGGCAGCAGCGCGCAAATTACCCAACTCGACACGGGAGGTAGTGACAATAAATAATAATACCCGCGCCAGCGCCCGTAATTGGAATGAGTACAATCTAAATCCCTTAACGAGGATCCATTGAGGGCAAGTCCGTGCCGCACCGCGTAATTCCAGCTCCAATAGCGTATATTTAAGTTGTTGCGCTTAAAAGCTCAGAGTTGACTTTTGGGCGGGCCGCCCGCTCACGGCGAGCAGCACCGACCGCCCGCCTTCGCCGCGGCGCGCTTCCTCGCCTTAATCGCCGGTCGCGCTCTCCGCGCCATATTTGAAGAAATTAGAGTGCTCAAAGCAAGCCATCGCCTCGATACATTAGCATGGGATAACATCATAGGATTCCGGTCCTATTGTGTTGGCCTTCGGATCGGAGTAATGATTAATAGGACAATGGGGCATTCGATTTCATAGTCGAGGTGAAATTCTTGGATTTATGAAAGACGAACAATCGCGAAAGCATTTGCCAAGGATGTTTTCATTAATCAAGAACGAAAGTTGGGGCTCAAGACGATCGATACCGCCCTAGTCTCAACTATAAACGATGCCACTGTGGATCGGCGGTGTTGTTACAGACCCCGCCGCACCTTATGAGAAATCAAAGTCTTTGGGTTCCGGGGAGTATGGTCGCAAGGCTGAAACTTAAAGGAATTGACGGAAGGGCACCACCAGCGTGGAGCCCGCGCTTAATTTGACTCAACACGGAAACTTACCTGTGTCCGCATAGCAAGGATTGACAGATCGAGAGCTCTTTCTTGATTCTATGGGTGGTGGTGCATGGCCGTTTTAGTTGGTGGAGCGATTTGTCCGTTAATTCCGCTAACTAACGAGACCTCACCGCTAACTAGCTATGCGGAGGCATCCTCCGCAGCTAGCTTCTTAGAGGGACTATGGCCGCTTAGGCCACGGAAGTTTGAGGCAATAACAGGTCCGTGATGCCCTTAGATGTTCTCGGGCCGCACGCGCTACATCGATGTATCCAACGAGTATATAGCCTGGCCGATGTGCCCGTAATCTTGGGAAATTTCATCGTGATGGGGATAGATCATTGCAACCGTTGGTCTTCAACGAGGAATGCCTAGTAAGCGCGAGTCATCACCGCTGACTACGCCCCCGCCTTTGTACACACCGCCCGCCGCTCCTACCGATTGAATGGTCCGTGAAGTGTTCGATCGCGCGACGGGGCGGTTCGCCGCCCCGACGCCGCGAGAAGTCCATTGAACCTTATCATTTAGAGGAAGGAGAAGTCGAATAAGGTTTCGTGAGGTGAACTCGCGGAAGGATCATTGCCGTGACTCGACCGGCAGCATCGCGAACGCGCCACCCATCCCGCCGGGCGGCACCCGCCCGCCGCCAAAGGCCCGATTTTTTTCATCCCCACCCACGCACCGCGGCGGAGTGAGGGAGGGAGGAGGGGGCCACAACAGAACCCACGGCGCCGACGGCGCCAAGGAACACCTAAAGTGCGATTAACCGGGTGCGGACGCAACCGCCGCCCAAGGCGGTTATTAAATCCACACGACTCGCAACGGATATCTCGCTCGTGATCGATGAAGAACGAGCTAAATGCGATACCGTGTGAATTGCAGAATCCCGCGAACCATCGAAGTCTTTGAACGCAAGTTGCGCCCGAGGCCACCCGCCGAGGGCACGCCGCTCAAGGCCACGCCAAAGACGCCCCACCCACCTAAGCGGCGGAGGACGCGGCGCTCGCCCGCGCGCCGCAGGCACGGTGGGCGAAGCTCGCCGCCGGCGCAGCGCGCCGCCACGCGCAAGGTGGGCGATCTCGCACTTCGACGCGGTGGCCCGCCAGAGCCGCGCAGCGCCCTCGACCCATATTACCACCGAGCGCACGCCGCCGACCGCGACCTGTGTCAGCGGAGCACCCGCCGAATTTAAGCATATAAATAAGCGGAGGAGAAGAAACCTACGAGGATTCCCTAGTAACGGCGAGCGAACCGAGCAGCCCAGTTTGAGAAATCGGCGCGCCGCCGCCCGAATTGTAGTCCGAGAGGCGCCTCGCCGACGGATCGCCCAAGTCCCGGAAAGGGGCGCTCGGGAGGGTGAGAGCCCCGTCCGCCCGACCGCCGCACCACGAGGCGCCGCCGACGAGTCGGGTTGTTTGGGAATGCAGCCCAAATCGGGCGGTAAACTCCGCCCAAGGCTAAATACACAGCGAGACCGAGAAGTAACAAGTACCGCGAGGGAAAGATGAAAAGGACTTTGAAAAGAGAGTCAAAGAGTGCTTGAAATTGCCGGAG
>JAYEVI010000553.1:85000-90000 GCA_036346575.1 Dendrocalamus sinicus
AGCCGCTGGCGCCGGTTACCGTGGTGCCGGATTACGATCAACGCCTAAGTCGGAATCTGCTAGCAAGCGCGCCGCGCCGCCGCCCGCCCCGACCACGTTAGCGCCCGCGCCTCAAGGGCCCGTACACGCTGCCGCCGCCCGCCGACGAGCCGCGCCGCCGCTCAAGCTCCCTTCCCACGGCGCGCGGCTGAATCTTTGCGCACGACTTAAATACGCGACGGGCATTGTAAGCGCAGAGTGGCCTTGCTGCCACGATCCGCTGAGATCCAGCCCCACGCCGCACGGATTCGCCCCTCCCCAAAGAAACCCAACCCAGCTGCAACCTACCAAGGGAAGGTTCCGGATTTTACTACCGCAGGGGACCATGTGCGCCACCGAGTGGTCGAGGCTAAGTCCGGGACGCCAACTTGGTGTGGCAAGTTTTCATGGTACCAAGTTTTATGGCACGCCTAAGCCCGTGCTTCAGCAGCGCCAACCCCGTGGCACACGGCACCAAGTGTTGGGACGCCGAACCCCGTGGTTTCACGGCACCGCGTTGGGACGCCAAGCCCGTGGTTTCACGGCACCAAGTGTTGGGACGCCTAAGCCCGTGCTTTCACGGCACCAAGTGTTGGGACGCCAAGCCCGCGGCTTTCACGGCACCAAGTGTGGGACGCCTAAGCCCGTGGTTTCACGGCACCAAGTGTGGGACGCCTAAGCCCGTGGTTTCACGGCACCAAGTGTGGGACGCCTAAGCCCGTGCTTTCACGGCACCAAGTGTGGGACGCCTAAGCCCGCGCTTTCACGGCACCAAGTGTGGGACGCCGAAGCCCGCGCCTTCACGGCACCAAGTGTGGGACGCCGAAGCCCGCGCCTTCACGGCACCAAGTGTGGACGCTAAGCCCGCGCCACGGCACCAAGCGTTCGCGGCGACCAAGGGAAAGCAAGCAAGGAACAGGAACCGAGCCGACGACAAGTACTCTTGGACATGCTAGCAAGTGACAAGTAAAGGCAAGTAAGGCAAGTGACATGATGGCAAGTGACAAGTAAGAGCGGAGACCTAACCAAGGCTAAGCGGCAGCCGGCGAGGCTCAGTGGGAGCGGTCACACGGCAAAGGCACCAAGTATTCATGCGTGCGACCAAGGGAAAGCAAGCAAGGACAGGCACCGAGGTAACGACAAGTACTATTGGACATGCTAGCAGTGACAAGTAGCGCGGCAAGGTCCGTCCGCTAAACAAACAAAGAAGTCGAAGGAAACGCGCCAAAACGCGTTCGCCGACGCCGAACACCGAAAAGTGCAGCGGAAGTGCAAATCACATAAACGCCCGCACACGCAAAAACACGAGGTGGTGACGGGTTGCTCAGAAACCTCCGCCACGGCAGAGATACGCCCGCCGCCTGTCAAGATAGGCTGCCACGCAGGTTTCGCAGAAAGGCCGCCCCGCCCTTTCGACGGTGCCGTGTCGGTGCCGTGTAGTTGTACTAGGGGTGGTGAGGTGTTGGCAGGACACGGCTGCCGTGGCAGCGAACCGCCCACCCGGGCGCGCTCGCCGACACGGCAGATTTTGGCCCGGAAGGCCGATCGCGTGTGCCGTCGCCGGCGCCGACGGCCGCCGAGTGACCCCGAAACGCCTGCGGCGCCAGCCAAAATCACGGTGATTCCACCGTCCGCCACCAAGGAAAACAGTGTTCTCTCCGTACCAATCATCTCGGTCCTGTGGCCGGTATGGCCCTTGGGTATACTAGGGGTGGTGAGGTGCTGGCAGCGACGGCCGCCGTGGCAGCGAAACCCCGCCGTGGTGAGTCTCGCTGCCACGGCAGGATTTTGGCCCGAAGGCCGATCGCGGTGCCGTCACGGCCGGTGCCGACGATCGCGCCGAGTGACCCCGAAACGCCTGCGGCGCCAAAGCCAAAATCACGGTGATTCCACCGCCATCCAGCCAAGGAAAACAAAGGCTCTCTCCGTACCAATCATCCTCGGTCCTGTGGCCGGTATGGCCCTTGGGTATACTAGGGGTGGTGAGGTGCTGGCAGCGACGGCCGCCGGCAGCGAAACCCCGCCGTGGTGAGTCTCGCTGCCACGGCAGGATTTTGGCCCGAAGGCCGATCGCGTGCCGCCGCCGCCGGTGCCGACGGCCGCGCCGAGTGACCCCGAAACGCCCGCGGCGCCAAAGCCAAAATCACGGTGATTCCACCGTCCGCCACCAAGGAAAACAAAGGTTCTCTCCGTACCAATCATCTCGGGTCCTGTGGCCGGTATGGCCCTTGGGTATACTAGGGGTGGTGAGGTGCTGGCAGCGACGGCTGCCGTGGCAGCGAAACCCCGCCGTGGGTGAGTCTCGCTGCCACGGTAGGATTTTGGCCCGAAGGCCGATCGCGGTGCCGTCACGGTGCCGACGGCCGTGCCTAGTGACCCCGAAACGCCCGCGCAAAGCCAAAATCACGGTGATTCCACCGTCCGCCACCAAGGAAAAAAAGGTTCTCTCCGTACCAATCATCTCGGTCCTGTGGCCGGTATGGCCTCGGCATACTAGGGGTGGTGAGGGGTCGCGCAGAAACGGCCGCCGTGGCAGCGAAACCACCCACCGTGGGTGCGCTCGCTGCCACGGCATGGTTTTGGCCGAGAAGCCGCCGTGCCGTCGCCGCCGCCGACGGCCGCCGAGGACCCCGAAATCCCCGCGGCGCCAGCCAAAATCACGGTGATTCCACCGTCCGCCACCAAGGAAAAAAAGGTTCTCTCCGTACCAATCATCCCCGGGTCCTGTGGCCGGTATGGCGCCGGTATACTAGGGGTGGTGACGGTCGCGCAGAAACGGCCGCCGTGGCAGCGAAACCACCCACCGTGGGTGCGCTCGCTGCCACGGCATGGTTTTGGCCGAGAAGCCGCCGTGCCGCTCGCGGCGCCGACGGCCGCGCCGAGGACCCCGAAATCCCCGAAATCCCGCGGCGCCAAAGCCAAAATCACGGTGATTCCACCGTCCGCCACCAAGGAAAAAAAGCGTTCTCTCCGTACCAATCATCTCGGTCCTGTGGCCGTATGGCCTCGCATACTAGGGGTGGTGACGGTCGCGCAGAACCGCCGCCGTGGCAGCCAAAATCGACGATCGCGGCGCCCGCTTCGTTGTCGACGGCACGATTTTGGCGGGCGTGGCTGGCCGCGGCGAACGAGATGTTTGTTTGTCGCGCAGAACCGCCGCCGTGGCAGCCAAAATCGACGATCGCGGCGCCCGCTTCGTTGTCGACGCACGATTTTGGCGGGCGTGGCGGGCCGCGGCGAAACAGATGTTTGCCTCGCGCCGATCGTCCCATTTCTCGCCGTGGCGACGTTGCTCGCGCGCGCGACTTCGCGCGCTGTGGACTTTGGTCGCCGCCCTCCCAGCAGACCCGCCGTGCTCGCGCGGCGGGATGCTCTGACGGCTCGACCGCCGTGGCTACGCTTAGCGCATGAGTTGTGCCGACACGCGTCCGCCGGCAGACCTCGCCGCGCGCGCCGACCGCCGCGCGCCGCGCCCCATCAATCGCGGCGGCAGCGACACGCCGCGCCGCTGATCGGTGCTTGCGTGCGCTACCCGCGCACGGAAGCGGTGCTCACACACGCCGCCGCCGATGCCCCTGTGGCATGCCGCGGCGTCGCGACGCGCGCGCGGCGCCGCCGCGGGCCGGCACCGACGCGTTCGCCCCGCAGCGCCACCTCGCCCGCGCCTCGTCCCGATGCCGCCACGCATGTGCTCGCGCCCATCGGGCGCCGCGCCCCTACGGAAAGCTCTTCGCAGACGACGGCCGCCCGCCGCCGCCGCCGCCGCCACACGCTGGCCGGCGCGCGCGCTCGCGCCGCCCGCCGAGGAGGACGTATACCGTTGATCCTCGCCAGAGTCATATGCTTGTCTCAAAGATTAAGCCATGCATGTGCAAGTATGAACTAATTCGAATCGTGAAACCGCGAATGGCTCATTAAATCGCTTATAGTTTGTTTGATGGTACGTGCTACCGGATAACCGTAGTAATTCTAGAGCTAATACGCAACAAACCCCGACTCCCGAGGGGCGATTTATTAGATAGTACGACGCGGCTCCGCCCACGATCCGATGATTCATGATAACTCGACGGATCGCACGCCCCGGCGCCGCGACGCATCATTCAAATTTCTGCCCTATCAACTTTCGATGGTAGGATAGGGGCCTACCATGGTGGTGACGGTGACGGAGAATTAGGTTCGATTCCGAGAGGGAGCCCGAGAAACGGCTACCACATCCAAGGAAGGCAGCAGCGCGCAAATTACCCAATCCCGACACGGGAGGTAGTGACAATAAATAATAATACCGGCGCCAGCCCGTAATTGGAATGAGTACAATCTAAATCCCTTAACGAGGATCCATTGAGGGCAAGTCCGTGCCAAGCACCGCGTAATTCCAGCTCCAATAGCGATATTTAAGTTGTTGCGCTTAAAAGCTCAGAGTTGACTTTGGGCGGGCCGCCGCCGTCCGCTCACGGCGAGCACCGACCGCCCGCCTTCGCCGGCGGCGCGCCTCCGCCTTAATCGCCGGTCGCGCTCCGCGCCATACTTTGAAGAAATTAGAGTGCTCAAAGCAAGCCATCGCCCGATACATTAGCATGGGATAACATCATAGGATTCCGGTCCTATTGTGTTGGCCTTCGGATCGGAGTAATGATTAATAGGGACAATGGGGCATTCGATTTCATAGTCGAGGTGAAATTCTTGGATTTATGAAAGACGAACAATCGCGAAAGCATTTGCCAAGGATGTTTTCATTAATCAAGAACGAAAGTTGGGGCTCAAGACGATCGATACCGCCCTAGTCTCAACTATAAACGATGCCACTGTGGATCGGGCGGTGTTGTTACAGACCCCGCCGCACCTTATGAGAAATCAAAGTCTTTGGGTTCCGGGGAGTATGGTCGCAAGGCTGAAACTTAAAGGAATTGACGGAAGGGCACCACCAGCGGAGCCCGCGCTTAATTTGACTCAACACGGAAACTTACCTGTGTCCGCATAGCAAG